>JZKD02S2116915.1:416477-438832 GCA_000966675.3 Picea glauca
TACCTTCTAAAATCTCTTAAACCACTTTGACTACTTTGACCTTTTGGGGCTTCTAGATGACATATGAGGGTCCTCCAACTTTGTAAGGCCATAACTCTCAAACCGTGAGAACTTATGTGATGTTCCACATACCACAAGAAATGGAATGACATGTACTATCCATATAGAATAGTATTACCTGAAAATATATCAAAACTCATACCATTATCCATCAAACAAGCTTGGGTCCATTTCCCAAACCTGGGTTCTCCAACTTCTCATGGCCATAACTTTCTAACTGTGAGGAGTTATGTGACGTTCCACATACCACCGGAAATGGCATGAAAAGCAATATCCATCTAGGATATTTTCAATGACAAATTCACTGAACTTCATCTCGTTATTCCACAAATAAGCATGGGTTCTCTAACCATACTTATATGATAACTCAATCCACAAAGCGTCTTCCCGTGAGGTATTTCACCATAAGGGGACCACTTTGGAGTTCATCCATTTGTACTTATCAACCATGACAAGACAATAATGAGTCATCTTTACATCAAACAAACTTGGTTCTATTATCCAAACCTTTGTGCTACTGGAATTCACTATTGAACTTTATCCAAGGGTTGATATCAATCACTAAGGGTTGACATCAATCTACCATATCACTCTCCAATAGTTGACATCAATGACAACCAACTATCCATCAACCTAAGCCAATTATATGACAAATCCTACCCCAACACCTCCAGTAGCTTCTCATGTTGTTAATGGTGTGATTGGCACCTTTCATGTTGAGACTTAGTATACACACGCCAATCATACCAATCCCAAGTATACCACTTATAATGTACAAAATACTCCTACTCCTACTCTTTCTTCTGGTAAAACTTCTAAAGTTTATTCGATTCAATCTACACTTGTCGGTAAAAATCAAAATAAAATGAAAGGGAAGGGTAGGAATAAGGAGGAAAAAAATACTAATCAACAATCTGAGAATCCCAAAACACAATCCATGAGAAAGATAAACATAAACCTCGTTACCCTTGCCTTATTTGTGGTGATGTTCATTATACGAAAGATTGTCCATGATGTGTTGAGGTTACTAAGTTCTTGCAAGGGACCAACAAGACTTCTACACATGTCATCTTGTCACAATCGTTTCCTTCTCAGCAGTAGGCCCAATTGGTCATTCATGACCAACCTTCTCTCTCTATTATTTCATATGTCCTTATGTGTACTGGTGACTCCAAGAAGAATGAAGTTGCAGTCACAACTTGAGCCAATGATTATTCTCCATCGAAAGAGAAATTTGATGATTTACCACCTTCGTTGGTTCAATATCCTCCTCCAAATTCACTTCCAAATGGTCCCCTTCATCTCAAACGATCGGGCCTAGATACAGTTCTTCATTCTCCTTCCAAGGGTGTTGCTCGAAATTCTTCATTTAATCCTCACGCACGTGCTACCTAAAACTACATCATTATAGAAGACCTTGCACAAACACCCTCTACGATGTCGGCTCTCAAAGTCCTTGAAAGTTGTCCTACTCAACGAAAGGAAATGCTAAAGGATATTGGTGGCATTGATCCTATTGATACCAATTTGATAATATTGACTTGGAATATCATATTCCAAGGCTTCATCCTCAATTATCATTTCAGATCCAAGTTGTTGTGGAAAATAATAATATTTTTCGAACCATTATTGATGAAGAAGCCTCGACTTGTGTTATGTTTGTTACTTGTTGGAAATCCATTGTCTCTCCTTCCCTTACCGAGTCACACAATACTCTTAAGGCCTTCAATGGTACATTGTTTAAACCTTACAACATTCTTCCTTCATTGTATATAATGTTAGAAGATAAATCGGTCAATGTCAAGTTTGAGGCCTTTGAGTCACCTCTTGATTATAACCTTCTACTTGGTCGTAGCTGGATTGATTCCATGAGAGCAGTTGTGTCTACCATTTTTCGTGTGTTACATTTCCCGCACCAAGGAAAGTTTGTTACTGTCGACCAAATGGTATTCTTTAATTGTGATTCACGTACCAACAATGTGCCTTTTATCTCGAAGACACCTCCCAGTTATGAGAATGTTGGCATGGGTCTTTTAAAAGATTCAACCTTGATGGGTACTTTTCCTATTCCACCACTCAATATTCCTCCTCCCTTTTTCACTTCGATTAACATGATCTCAATATTTTTTCGTGAAACCCCTGAGTCATATGACCCGTGGATAGTACCTATCTCTAGTGATTATCTCTGTTATGATGACAAGCTGCCTTTCAGTCTAGTCGAATATGTTGGAGTTACTTCATAGACTCCTAGGATTTATTTTTCTTAAGGGTTTTCCTTGTTTATTATTTATAATTAGTCATTATCCAGTCTCCTATAATTTAGGGGAGCATATTCCACCTGGAGAATATTCTCTTTCAGTTAACACTTCAGTTTGACTAGTTGAGTTGAGTTTAGATGTTGCATTGGTCTTGTCACCATGCAACATTGGGATCATCACCATGATAATTTGACATTGCCTTGGTATCATCACCAGAGTGGCTCATTATCCTTTATTTCCTAAGTAAACTCCTCACTACTCTCTGTTCAGTCAGTTAGTTGAAGACTAGTTGACTAGTTAACTCAACTAGGTGGCAGTTCACTCTCGTAACTACCTGAGAGACTAGAATAGGTGGCAGTTCACTCCCGTAACTGTTGATGTGTGTCCATATCACTATAGACCACCACTATGGCACATTGGTTATCCTAAAGTTGAACTCATTGATTTATACATAGTCTATCATGTGTAAATTATTCATTATTCACAACGGTTAATGAGAACTCTTTCACTCTTTCTCTCCTTCTTCTTATTTCTCCAATTCTCTCTACAAATGTGTGTATTATTGTTTATATAGATCTATTAAGTGTATATTCAACACATTTACATGGTATAAGAGCCGAAAAACCTCTAAGCAAAAGCTACACCAAAATGTTTTGCAGGTACAAAAGATTGAAGACATGGGAAAGATGGAATTCCAAAAAGAATTCATTCTTACACCTTACAACTATTTTGCATGGAAGGAGAAAATAGCCATAAATCTCCAATACAGAGGGTTGTACAGGTTAACCATGAATACAAATACAAAGCCAACATCAGCCATAGAAAAATCCAAGTACTTAAATCGCATGGATGGGGCACTCGGAACAATTTGCAGTATTACTTCTCCTAATCTCATTTTTCACATATATTCCTGTAAGACTCCCAATGAAGCCTAGAAAACCTTGGAAGCTCTCTTTGGAAAACATGATGAGATGAGGGGACACATTATGGAGGTGTATCTTCTCACATTGGATCCAAAAATCTTTGACAATATCCAAGATTTATTTACAAAATTCAAGGATTTACTGTCACAACTCAAAGCTTGTGGGGTTCCTAAATCGATGGAGGAGAAACAAATGGTTATTACCATTCTCTCCAAGATTGGTCCTGAATTCTCTATATTTTTATCCACATTCCATACTGTTAGATTCACCTCTGGAGCCACCTGGAAGATGCCTTCTCTTGAGGACTTTATCGAATCCCTGACACAAGAGAAAACCAAGCTCATCAACATGGGAAAAATCAAAGGCCCAAGGGTGCATGCACTCACTATGCATGATGAAAGCCACAAATATCATAAATATAAAGATAAATATAAACGAAAATATCATGCACATATGAAGAAGGAAGGGTACACAAAACCCTTCACTGAAGCCTCTAGATCAAAATGGGAAAAGGTAAGAAAAGGGGAGAAATGCACGTACTATCACAAAGGATTCCATTTGGAATCTGCATGCATGAAAAAAAATATATATCTGATGTCTCAAATACTTGAGCAAAACAACCTTGGAGATCTCATCCCTGAGGGTGAAAAGAAGAAGAAGCCAGAAGATATGAATTCCAAGAAAGGCAATTCTAGCCATGCCTTGATTGCCATCAACTCCTCTCTCGATGCTTGGATCATAGATCTAGGAGGATCACATCACAAGGATGACTCAGAAGTAGTATATTCTTCTTTGGATGCATGCAAAGGTCCTCCTATTCTGATGGAGGACACCTCTTCTATCGAGGTCACCAGCAAAGGAAGGATTGAACTCACCAACGGAAGCTTTGAGAATGTGCTGCATGTTCCCAAGCTTTCTGTCAACCTTCTCTCCATGTATTAGATGATGAATTCTGGCACCATAAATAAATTCATATTCACACCAAATTTCATGGACATATATGACATGCAAACCAACTCTAGGGTTGATACCAGTGAGATAATCATCAATCTAGATTGTATACTTTTTTTGAATTCATTTAACCTGATTATGCTTTACTTCTTTCTCATGTTGATGAAAGTAGTAGGATATGGCACTAAAGGTTTGGACATTTGAATTTTAGATACATGCAATAGCTTATAAAGAACAAATTAGTTGATGGTCTACTAGACATCCATTTCTCCAAGGGAGTATGTGAGAGATGTGTTCTTGGAAAACACCCTCAAGAGAAATTTGACAAAGGAAAGTCTCAACGAGATTCCACACCTTTAGATATAATCCACAGTGACCTCATGGGTCCTTTTTCACATCCATCGATCATCAAAGCGAGGTTTGTTCTCATTTTTGTTGATGATTTCTCACGTTTTACTTGGATCTACTTTCTCAGGGAAAATCCGAGGTCTTTCAACACCTAAAAGATTTCAAATCCTTGGTTGAGACACACTCTGGAAAGAATATCAAAGTCCTCCAAACTAATAACAGGGGAGAGTATGTAAATCATGAGATCCATAATATTTTCCAGGAGGCATGGATTCAGTTGCATCATATAGTTCCCTACACTCTACAGTGAAATGGAGTTGTTGAGTGGAAAAACAGATCTCTAAAGGAGATGGCATCTTGCATGCTGCATGCAAAGTAACTACCACAGAGACTATGGGCTGAAGCACTTAACTATGAAACATACATCCAAAACAAATCTCCCCATAGATCTTTCAAGGATAAGACCCCCTACGAGGCTTGGAACGACCTCAAACTGGAAATGACCCACTTTCACATTTTTGGTTCACGTGCATGGGCCCAGATTCCCTCTAAAAAGAGGAAGGCACTTGATCCACAGAGAACTGAGTGCATTTTTGTTGGATACCCCGATGATGTGAAGGGATATGGACTTATTGATCTTTCCTGGGACCAGCTCATCATTGAGCATAGTGTCCAATTCGAGGAAAGTGTCTCGCATGTACCTCAGCAGCTGCATGTAGACACCTTCACTCTTCCACCTGTTCGAGATGATGAGCATGCACATGTCGAATATTCTTCAGATTAGAGTTCTGATTCACAGGACTCAGATGATTCAGATTCAAATTTAGATTCAGTACAGTCTAATGCAAAGTCAGAGCATCCAAATGTAGTGGCAGAGCCAGAGAAGAGGCCCAAGTGGGCATAAACTACTCTTCATGATGCAGGGGATCTTGTTGGTGATCCACCCAATACTAGGAGGACTCGATATGATTTTGAGGAGCCTCCTATTGTACTCACTGCCACTGAACCATTGCCCTCCAGGAATATTTTCTTGGTTTAGTCTTTCGATCCATAGTCTTATGGCGAGGCTGCTGGAAATCCCTTTTGGGAATCCGCCATGCAGGAGGAGTAAAACTCCCTCTGTTAAGTTCCTAACCCGCACATAGGTTGAACAATATATTCAGATGTAATAAAAGTCAATATTGATAAGGCCTTGCAATAAAATAGAATAAGTCGAATGTAAGAATACCTAATAGAAGCTTATGCTTATAGATGGATCTTCCTCTAGATGCTTCTTTTGATAGACATATTCAATATAAATAGGAGTCGAGGGTATGAGAACCCTAGCTTGGATATTATTGTAATAGAGCTCTGCTTGACTAGAGGTTGCCCCCTCGAAGAGGCCCGTGAACATTGCTCTCAGAATCAAAGTGTTATTTATGTTGTTATTCTTATATCATTTGTGGTGATTATTCTTGTTATATTGTTTTTATTCTACCATTTCTATCATTTTATTTTTGTTCTGCATACTTTTTATATCTGGTATATTACAAGTGGTATCAGAGCACTTTCCTTAGCAGAAATTGTGGGTAATTTTTTTTTCAGGGTAGAGACGTATTCTGACATCTTTAAACCATAGAGATATGTCGTTATGCACATAAACCCGTGGTTGATAGATTCATACATGCAGGAAATACAAGTGGCACTTAAGCACACATATGTTGGCCACCCTTGTAACCCCTATTGATACCCCTTTGAGTGGTAGTGCATCAAAAAATACACGTGTACAGATCGGCATAATTACATGAATCCCTCTTTAGATAAACCAATCAGTCGCCTAAATGTTATAGTGCCACCGAGAACATCACTCGAGAATATACTCTCTAGTACTTGGGTAGTTAGGTAGTACGACTAAGGGTATGGTATAGAATCCTTAGTTAGTTCCCTGAGATATTGGGTTGAGTACTACTGTTGGACCCCACACATATATCAGAGAGATATAGAATAGAGCAAACCCTTGTCTGTAGAACCCTTGAATACCTAACCCTTGGGGACATAAACATGAACAAATTAAAATAGACAAGATCTGTTGTCGCACAACTGTGTTTGGGTTTCCAAATCACTACACATTTCTTCTTGGTTAAACTTTTGGGAATTTCATCACTGCAGTATTCTTTAGACCAGAGTATAACTCTGTAGGTGTAAAAAAAAAGAAAAAAAAAAGTCTGCAAATTTTTCACCATTATTTGAGACCTATTCCATTGGATTCATCTCTTCGCCCTTATCACATTCATACATATCATTTTTTGGAAAAATATTTGAAACCACCCACCCCTTTTTGGTTCCCTCATCCTCATGGCCCATACCCATATCCAAGACTTGGAAGATCGCTTAAATACCTTACAATCTAGTCTCACCGAGACCCAAGAAGAATTGAAACAACTCAGTGCCAATGTTGTTGCCATCAATACAACCATGTAGTCCTCAATGGAAGAAATCAAACAAAACCTGAACACCCAGCTTGAATCTATATTTTTGACACTCTACACCAAGTTGCATATCCCTACAAATAACCCTTCCTCTGACTGACCTCCACATACTGAAGGTGAACACTCATCTCATTCCCATAACTTTCAGCACCATCACTTTCAATGTGACCTACACCTTCCACGGGTGGATGTAACCAAATTTGATGGCTCGGACCCCACTGGTTGGGTAACCCAAATGGAACATTATTTCTCTTTATACGACATTATAGATGACTTGGACAAAATCCGGTATGGTGTTCTCCATCTATATCAAGAACATTGGCAATGGTGGCAATGGAGAAAAACTTCCCGTCAAGGGTATATTGCTTGGACACACTTTTTGGTAGAGATTTATCAACACTTTGACACTGACACTAACCATTTGGGTCATTTGACAAAGTTGAAACAATCAGGAATAGTGGAAGACTTTATATCTACCTTTGAGCGCCTGAATTTTCGGACAAACGACATGTTTGATGCCTTTTTCCAAGAGTGTTTTATCAGTGGCCTCAAGAATGAGATTCGGGCTCATGTCCTCATGGATCAGCCTTAGAGTTGGGTGGAGGCTACTAAAAGAGATAAATAAGCACAACAGGTTGTATCTTCTCAAAACTGAAAACCCACCTTTATCCCTCGCCCTAAACTAGTAAATCCCACTACTCCCTCTGCTCCACTAAAGATCTAAAAATTGACCAGGGATGAAATGGTTGAATGCCATCTCAAAGGCCTTTGTTATAATTGTGATGACAAATATTTCCTAGGCCACAAGTGTAAGGAACATAATCTTTTTATGTCCATCTCCAAGGATATTTCGGAAGAGGATTTTGAAACTCCCCTTGTGTCTGAGTGACCTGAAATCACTGGCATAACCCCTCCCTCAGACCCTCCTGAAGTAGAACCAGTCATTTCCCTCAATGCTCTCACTAGCTTCTCTTCTCCCTAAAACCTCAACATAATTAGTTACATCAAGCATCGAAAAGTCATCATTTTGGTTGATAGTGGAAGCACCCATAATTTTATTCATTGTTGCATTGCCCAAGAAACTCATTGCTACATCCATGTCATCAATAATTTCCAAATCATGATTGCCAATGGTGGCTCCATGAAATGTGGAGGGTGTTGTGAAAATGTACGTCTCCAAACTGGTGACTACCACCTGAAATCTCATATGTTTGTTATCGACATGGGCAGTTGTGACATTGTGTTGGGTACAGACTGGCTAAGGACTTTGTATCCCTGTCTCATGGATTTTAATGAATTAACCATGCAATTCAACCAGCAGGGCCACCAATATAAGTTCCAAGGAATCATCATTGGTTCACCTGAGATCATTAGTTCCCATCGCATGGAAAAGATGCTCAAAAAAGGTCATTCTGGTTTTATTGCCCAACTCCATGCCATACAAGCAACAAAGACACCTGTGGTGCCGCAAGACCTCCAAGCCATCCTTTATAAACATCAAGTGGTCTTTTACACTCCCTAGGGACTTCCTCCTTTTCGTGGTGTTCATGATCATTCCATTCCCCTTGTACTCGAAAGCCTTCCTCCCAATATTCGTCTATATCATCACCCCTTTTCCCAAAAAAATGAAATTGAGAAAATGGTCCAGGCACTCCTTAATGCAAGCATTATCTGCCCTAGTACAAGCCCATACTCTTCTCCTGTGGTCATGGTCCTAAATAAAGAAGGTTCTTGGTGAATGTGGCCTGACTTTCGTGCCCTCAACAAACTTACCATTAAAGACAAATTTCCCATTCCTGTCATTGATGACCTCCTGGATGAATTGAGTGGCGCCCAATTATTTACTAAACTTGATATTCGTTCGGGCTACCACCAGATACGTATGAAAGAGGCAGACATTCCTAATATTGCCTTTAGAACTCATGAGGGATACTATGAGTTGTTGGCCATGCCCTTTGGCTTATGTAATGCCCCCTCCACCTTCCAAAGCCTCATGAATCAAGTCTTCCATCCTTTTCTCCGTCATTTTGTCTTATTTTTCTTTGATGATATCCTCATCTATAGAAAAACATCAATAGACCATATTTCTCATGTGGATAGAATTCTCCATTTACTCTCTCAACACCAACTTCTCCCGAAATAGTCTAAATGTGATTTTGGTGCCTCAGAAGTAGAGTACTTGGGTCATCTAGTTGGAAAGGATGGCGTTAGGGTGGATACTAAAAATATTGAAGCTATGCAAGACTGGCCTCACCCAAAGACTTTCAAAATATGGCATGGATTTCTGGGCTTAACATATTATTATCGCAAGTTTGTTAAGAATTATGGAAAGATTGCATCATCTCTCACTGCTCTCCTAAAAAAGAACTCTTTCATTGCTCAAGATTTTCAAACCTTAAAGATGTCCATGTGTACCACTCCAATCCTGACCCTTCCTGATTTCACAAAGACCTTTGTCTTGGAATGTGATGCCTCAGGGAAAGGAATTGGTGTTGTCTTTATGCAAGAGGGTCGGCCTTTGGCCTTTACCAGCAAGCAACTATCTAAAAGAAATTTGGGAAAATCAATATATGAAAAGGAAATGTTGGTTATTATGCATGTCGTTGATCTGTGGCGCCCTTAGCTATTGGGAAAATGCTTCCAAATTAAGACAGACCATCAAAGCCTCAAGTGTTTTCTGGAAAAACGCATTTCCTCCCCGGAGCAACAAAAATGGGTGACCAATTTATTTGGATATGATTATGAGATAATTTACAAGAAAGGAAAAGACAATGTAGTTGTGGATGCACTTTCCCAAAAATATGAATATGAAGGATCCATTTTTTCTCTTTCCTTCATTGTACCAGATTGGCTTCAAGTCATTTGCCAAGAATGGCTACAAGATCCCAAAAGTCCGCATCTAATCCAACAATTGCAATACAGTGCTCCAGCTTCCCTAGGGTACTCTTGGCTCCATGATGAGATTCGATACAAAGGTCATTTGTATTTAAGTAAACAATCAAATCGTAAACCCACGGTACTTTCTGAGCTTCATGCTACACCCATAGCAGGGCACTCCAGGTTCACTAAAACCTATGACAAGGTCAAACATTCTTTTTTCTAGGATGGTATGAGACAGGACATTTGTAATTTTGTCATTGAATGTGATGTGTTTCAATGCAACAAGGGAGAAATAGTCAAATCTCTGGGCACACTACAACCGCTTTCGATTCCACCTGTTATTTCGAGGGATATCTCTATGGATTTTATTACAGGCTTACCCAAACTGGAAAATAAATCAATCATCATGGTGGTTGTTAATCACCTTTCCAAGTATGCTCATTTCTACGCTCTTCAACACCCGTTTACAGCATCCAAGGTGGCTCAAATTTTCATGGATCAGGTCTTCAAGCTTCATGGCATGCAACACTCTATTGTTTATAATCATGGGATCAGGTCTTCAAGCTTCTTTATGGATGCATATAAGAAGATGGGGCCAACCACTGACAATTTTTAAGTTTGGGTCGTGATTTTTGGCGGCATATGGGAAATTTTCATAGAACGATGAGGTTCCACACTATTTTGCAAGACACGTTTTAGCGGATTTTTTCTTGCACATGCACCCTGATTATACTAGTCTACCATCCAAATATTATGGGATTGGTAAATGATGTACATATGATCGCAAAGGGGCATATCGAAGTGTGACATTTTCGAGGCCTCCACAACCTTTAGTACCTCTCCCAACAGGGGAATTTGCTTCACATTCAGATTTGCAGGCTACATCAGAGGTTGTCAAAGAGGCTAGGACTACAATCAAGGAAAATTTGGAAGCGATTTTTTATGGTGTTGATGTTGGAATGAACCATCAACAAGAGGAAGCCAATTCCCGGATCACATTTGTTTATAAAATAGATGTGGAGTTAGATACCATGTCAAAAGAATATTTTTTGGAGTATGCAAAAATTTTTTGAGATGGTTGGAAGAAGGTCATTCAGAATGATGACCCGAACCACAGATTGATATGTGTTTTAGTTAGGAAACTTTTGATGCATTTTATGATAGTTTACTTCTAATTATAGATTTAGATATCATTTTATCTATAGAAATAATCGAGTTGTTATTGTTATTAATTATAGTTTGGATATATGTTAAATGAATCTCTAGTAAGTAGGGGACTTGATTCCACAAGTTTAAATTTGCATGGGTTGAATCAGATATGTCTTTTCTAATAGTTGTTCAATCTCCACTCTTTTGAATAAGAGATCAACAACATTTATAATTTTGTATAATTGTGAACACATTGAATCCTTTATTTAGTTCTTAGTTGTGTTGTTCATAGATCCTTATTCTATCTCCTACTACTTGGGTAGGCTTGTCTCAATTCTCATTGGGAGAGTTTGAAGAGGGTGGGAGTTCACAGGTATCATTTAATGTCTTAAAATCATTTAAATTTAATGTGTTATAATCATTTAAATTTAATTTTTCAAATTTTCAAATTTGAAATGTGTCATATAGGCTAATGTGGAGAAGAGAGTACCTGAGAGTGTGCTTGGGAGGGAGATTGGGATTGAGGAGGAAGTGGAAGAAGCACCCAAATTTTGGAAGGATGTGTCCATTTAGGATGATTCATAAATGTATGTTTTTTACTTTTATCAAATTTTTGTTTTCTCAAATTTTTAGTTTAGTCTTTCTTATTCAACGCTTTGATCAATTATTTTGAAATATATAGAACCCCTAGATAAGCTTATCATTATCTTAAATGGTGTACATTCAAACTTATTTAAGGTTATATTATTATGAAGACCTAATTTTGAACTTAAACATTTGAATATTTGAGAACAGACTCTATTTTACATCAGAAAAGAGAAAGTTTCTAAATTTTCCTCGATTGCATTCCTTGATTTCTTGTCCAAGATTGGCATAGTATGGAAAAAAATTTGTTTTCTACATACAAAAAAGTGAATTCCTTCTTGCCAGGGTATTTTCAAACTCTTAACTAAATTGACTACTAATCCCAAAAACCAACATTCAATTAGATTTACAAATAAGCTCACACATATTGTATATGTGAGATAACACAAACTGTATATGTGAGCTATCTCACACATAATTTCAAAGAGTATCTCACACATAATTTCAAAGAGAATTTCATTATATCTAATATGAATACATCCCATTTCAATGGTTTTTTAAGAATGACTTAATATACATGTGCAGATTTGTGTTTTCATGTACAAGCAAGATTATATGAGAGCATTTATTCCACTGCAAAAAGAGGAGATAAGTATTTTCCGGAAGAATGGTTTTTAAAATGGAGATTTGTGAACTTTTTTAGATAATAACTAGTTTTTTGGAAGAATGGCTTAATATGGAGATTTATGAGTTCTTTAGTTTGAAAGGGAATCACGGAATTTGATTATATGACCACTACAGAAGAAGAGAGAAGTATTTTACTGCTGAAGAGATAAGTATTTTATTGATGTGTAAATATGATCAAATAAAATCACCTAGGATGAGAATTTCTGAAGGATTTGGGACCTTATCCATAAGGAGAATTTCATCTGAAGGATTCGAGACTTTATCCACAAGGAGATAAGTATTTCATTGGAAGAATGACTTAATATGGAGATTTGTGAATTTTCTTCATACACAGTTCTATATTTATTTTCAGATTATTATCTAACTCTAACTCACAATTTGTTTCACCAAGAACAAAATAACATCACCTGGGATGAGAATTCGACCTAAAGGATTTGGGACCTTATCCACAAGGAGAATTTTACCTGAAGAATTTGAGACTTTATCCACAAGGAGATAAGTATTTCATTGGAAGAATGACTTAATATGGATATTTGTGAACTTTCTTCATACACAGTTCTATATTTATTTTCAGATTATTATCTAACTCTAACTCACAATGTTTTTTACCAAGAACATAATTTTTCTCTTTAATTTTTTTTAAGATTTTAGATAAGATTTACAAATTGTTTAAATCATGTACTCTTAATTGGAGAGTAACTATCTTAAATATGTTTAACTTTGGTTGGGTATGTTATTATTTCTTATTTTTTATTTAATATTTAGTTACAATATATGTGCTAATATGTATTATTTGTTTTTTTATTTTTGTTTTTAATTGTCACAGATGTCTAAATTAAATTTGGTGGAAAATATGTTTACAATATATTTTGTGGAAAAGAGTATGTTGGAGGATGATACTTAAATCTTTTGGTATGTATGTCAATTTTGTTTTACTCACAATTTTTGAATTCTGTATTATATTGCATGTTTGAATTGTAAATTTTTAATTTTTGAAATCTATTTTTTTTGCAAGTTTGAATTGCAGATATGAAGTGATCTATATTAAAGCGATGACTTAGAGTCTAGAATTTTGGAGTTAAATGTCTTAGTTTTGTTCTCATCCTAAAATGGATCTAGAACTTATGTATTTTACAGTGTAACTATTCAGACTTTGATATATATATATATATATATATATATATATATATATATCATAATTTTAGAATTCAAAATAGCAATTTATTGTCTCATATTTGATTTCTCAAAATTGATGGAAAAAAAGTGGCAAAGTTAACTAGTAATGAACTGTTTTGTATATTCTCCTTTTTACAATGCATTAAATTAAACATCAAACTCTTAAATATTTTTCTGCTATGTATTAATTTAAATGTTTCATTTTATGTTCACTATGGACTGTCAAAAATATGATTCTATTGAAATATCATCAAATAATTTTGGCAGATTAATTTTATATTAAAATATTTTTTTTTTCTAGTTTACTAATGACCCTGTTTATTATAGCAGATT
Source organism: Picea glauca (assembly GCA_000966675.3). NCBI lineage: Eukaryota > Viridiplantae > Streptophyta > Pinopsida > Pinales > Pinaceae > Picea > Picea glauca. Next base: position 430,296 of record JZKD02S2116915.1, read on the forward strand.
TATTTTATATTAAATTTTTTATTTTTTTTCTAGTTTACTAATGACCTTATTTGTTACATAGATTCACTTAACCAATAAAACAAAATAAAGGAAAGATAGGCATATGAGATCTACTAAATAAATTGGTTACGTAGATGCACTTAACTAATAAAAAAAACTAAAGGAAAAACTAAAAGAAAGATATGCATATGAGATTTGTTAAATAAATTGGTTACATAGATGCACTTAACTAATAAAAAAAACTAAAGGAAAGATATGTGTATGAGATCTGTTAAATAAATTGGTTACATAGATGCATTAATAATATAAATAGATGGTTAAAGTGAAATAATACAAGAATGTGTTGTTGTTTATATATTTAAGAATATGAAAACTCAATAGATGGACAAGAAAAAAGTGAATTGTCAAACATATAAGATTGTATCATTGCATATCTATTTAAGAATATATGATAGTAGAAAACATGTTAAACCATGCAAAACTTATTTGAGAATATATGGTAGTAGAAAATACTTTAAACCATGCAAAGCCTATGCTGGTATGAACTGCACTAAAAGGAAGAAATTTTCATGATCTACCAATTTCCTTTCAGAAAAATTGTGTTTGATTTTGGAACAAGGTAACCAATGTGGAATTCAAAGGAGGAGGTATGCATTCAAGCATTGTGTTTTAGACATGCCAAGGAACAACACATACCCCTTGTACAACTCAGATAACATGTATGAAAGGTAATTACATTAGGAAAATGATTTACGGGCTACAGTTTAGTACTATTCACATCAACCCACATTTTTGTAAGGGTCTTAACTTGACTTTAGGAAAGGTTGTATTAATTTCATTAACTTTGTTAGAGAAGAGATCTATTAATTACAATTTAATTTGCTTGACTTTAGGCAATGTTGTATTAATTTCCTTAACTTTGTTAGAGAAGATTTATCTATTAATTACAATTTAATTCTAATAATTAACACTTCTAAATAAGTTTACATGAAAATCAACTTAATTATTAAAGTGGAGATTCTAAATAATTTAAAATTTTAAATGTAAATCAAATTAATAATTAGAATGGAGATATTGGTATATATATAATCTATTACTAGTAAAGTGTTATTACAACAAGTGGAAGAGATGTTTAAATTGTTTTTAGTTGTTAGAATATTAATTTCAAAAATGGAAAAAAAAAATCACCTAAAGAAGTCGATGCTCTCAAATCTAGGATAGAAGAGATGTTCAACTCTTCTTTGATTGGTGCAATAATAATAAAAATAAAATTATCAAGATAGAAGAGATATCCAAATTAATTATAGGTAATGTTTATACAATAAAATCTTGAGATAGAAGAGATGTTCAACTCTTTTTTGGTTTGTGTGACAATGATAAAATAAAATGCTCAAAATGATGTGACAATAAAATAAAACCTTAAAATGGAAGAGATGATCAACTCTTCTTTAATTTTATCATGTAGTCATTAAAAAAATGTTAAATCTAGAAGAGATATTCACCTCAAAGTTCATATAACCTTAATAAAATAAAATCTCAAAATGAAAGAGATGTTTTAAACTTTTATTTAATTTTGAGAACAACAATTAAAAAAAATATCCAAAATAAAAGAGATGTTCAATTCAACTTTAATTTATATAATGCTTGTAAAATAAAACAAAAATCGGAACGAGGTAAAATTTGAAACAAGATATTATTACAATAGAGAATATAAAATATGTTTAACTTTTTTTTAAATTAATGAAATATTATTAAAATAAAATGGAAAAAAAATACTATTGAAAAAAGTAAGTGTTCAATGGAAATGGTGTTTAACAATTTTTTAGTTTAAAATAAAATGCTCACAATACAAGAGGTATACAACTCAATTTTGATTGGTGTAATGCTCATAAAATAATTTTGATTGGTGTAATGGTTGAAAAACACAGATAAAATATTGTTGAACCATATTTTATTTGTGTTTTTTAAGAATGATCTAGAGTTTTTTATACATACCCTTTTTATAAATATCATATTTGGAAATATGGTCAAAAATAGTCAAAACAAGTCATCAAATTTTGGAATGTACTTTCAATGAAAAAACAAAATTATGGAATGTACATGTGCCACTTGTTTAAAAACATCGTAATGGTATTCCATCTTCAATTATTCGTTCATGATCGACTTTGGACATTTTCCATTTTCTAACTTTTTTTTAATTGAACTTCTATTAACTTTATGTGCATTGCACATACCAAATGACTATATTGACTACTTGTGACATCTGAATGGTAGTCTTGAAAGTAAACATGAGTATCGGTTTGATGGGTTTCTTGAAAAAAATATCCTTTCAATACAATAGATCATCTTTCATATATAAAACCGTTATCATCAAAATCTTCTAATAGCCTCATCTTTTGTTTCATGCATCGCATCAAATAATATTTCCCACTTTCAGTGTTGTCTACAGGTGCAACCATGGAAAAAACATCTCCTGCAAATAATTGGATATATTGGACAACAAATAGTTCGTGTTAGATTATCACACAAGTACATCTACAAGTTATTTGAAAAAATTTAAACATAAAAATTAACTTCTCTAACAAGATCAAAAACACTATTTCCATTAGTTGACACTATAGTTTCATTTGATTCCATCTTCTATGAGATTGCAAGTGACATTTTCCCTTTTACATTAATTTTGGTATGTCTCCAAGCTTTAACATATCCTGTATTTTCGTTTTCGCAAATATCTATGGATTTTGTGTCCTCTATGATCTATTTACATTAATTTTGGTATGTCTCCAAGCTTTAACATATCTTGCATTTTCATTTTCACAAATATCTATGGATTATGTGTCCTCTATTTATATCTTGGATTCCAACATACCAAAAAAAACCTGCACAAGACAAGAACTTGTTAACTTGAAATCTCTCTAGAAAATTATTGAAGTTTGAATATAAATTTGAACACGTTCAAATAAAAATATCTTGTGTACATGTGTAACATTTATATACAGACACGCTTCCATACATCCCTTGACATATTATATTCATGGCTTAGTGCCATTTTGCACCATTCAACAACTTGTTCAACGAATTCAAATCGATCACCATGAGGGTTCATCGAATACATTTGAAGTGTTCACTTTATAGATGCCCCTACACTGTCGTGCTCTCATTTTCCATGACCGATCTCAAAAAAATTCCAACAATGTGTAATGTTTAATTTTTTATGAAGATGACATAACCAATAGAATTATTGTGAAGATTTGAACTAACCTACACACCCATCTGACCATATCCAATGTTGATTGAATTCGATTTCACGTTCTTTCAATGAATCATAAAATTCATCAAAACAATATTGTACATAATGTGTGTCGTGTGCTCGATCATCACTTATATAAAAATGATATTCTTTAATAACATGTCAATTGTCGTTGGTGCTTTATATGTTATCAAGACTTCGTTGAGCATGTCTATATAGAATGTGGACAAATATCGTGACTTGATCAGAATGATAATATTCACTCTGTATTTATTTTTGTGCAACGAATGTGTAATTCTTTGCAAAATCAACTACAGACAAAATTGTCCCTAGTGGAAACACTTCATGGGATTTTTTGAATTGTAGATCTTTCCATCAAGATCTATGTGAATTCTTGGTGTATTTATAAATTTGTTCCTCAAACTTCTTCAAAAAATCTATCACACAAATTTTGTCTACCTTCAAATCAATCCTTTTGGAAATAACATTTGAAGAATGTGGAGCCATTCTGTTGATATATTCATATCTCTTCCAATTGAATCTTATATTAGAAAATATTTGATTATTCATATCAATATGATACTTTGAATGAAACGAACTTAGATTTCCACAATGATCACATTTATTTCCACCAACACATTGTTTTTGGTAAAATACATCATCATCTTCTCTTTCACATTGAATTTCAGATATAAAAAACATGGAATGTGGAAGAAGGAGGTGAATATTTCCATAAATTTTTACCAAAATCCAAAAAATTGTCATAATACAACTCAAATCACACATGATAATGACAACAAAAAGTGTCAGGAACAGTGATGGATCTTACAAACCATTTTTTTTGTTGTACAAATGTATTGATGGAAATTTTAACTTCTTTGTGCTCTTCTTTGAACTTATTGAATAATTCTATTTGTGTCATTGGAAATATATGCTTTGGATGTTATTCATATTGTTTTCATGTTATTCTTCGTCACAAAGCATCCCTTGTATGTGGTGAAACATGAGATTCTTCCAACTAACAATTACAGGCCAATTCTTTAACATTTTATGCAAGTCTATCTTTGTAGGGTTGTCTAGAAATCATTGTCCAACAAGCGAGTTCATCATTTGCATCTATTTTCCATTGAAATTTTATATGTTCGTGCAATGTTTTTCTTGACATTCTCATCATTTTATCCATGTTTCTTGTCAAACGATCTTTTATATTGCTAGATGAAACAACTGTTGTTTGTATCACTCTACGTGCAACATGGACATCTTCTTTTTGATATTTTCCAAAAGTTTTTAATACACTAGTTATATTGTTAAAGACATTATGTTTCACCTTTATATCCTTTGTCGACATTTGAATACCCAATAATTATGTAGCTTCTTTTAAATTTATTTACTTCATTAGATAGAGTAAAAGTTGAGATTGTATTGTTATTGATTCATCTTTGAAAAAATTATTATACATATTATTAGTTCAATATCTTATATAATGGTTAGCTTTTTTCTTCCCAAAGTTGTCAGTATCAACATTTTCTAATATTTCATCTTCAATGTTGATAGACTCTCCTGCATATTTCAATTTAAATTTTATATTAAAAAACATAACCCTAACAGAAATTCACTAAACTATATATAGTTGAGTGTTCATCTTGTATTATCTAAATTTATGTACATAGCTATAGGTGATTCGTCTTCTACTTCAATTTCGGTTTCAACGTCTTCTACTTCAATTTCAGTTTCAACGCCTTCTGCTTCAATTTCGGTTTCAACGTCTTATTCGACATTATGAGACAAATCTATTTATGTTTTTTGAAAAACATCAAATTGTAATTACAATCAATTATATTATTTATAATATTTTAAATTTGAATTCTATACTTTGAATTATGTAGTTTCTTAATATAGTCCCAATGTGTGTCGTTTTCTTGATCATCATATGTGCATGCATACCTGGTTGAACTTCTTCTTGTTGAAAATATCTATTGACATTATCATCATTTATTTCTTCAATATTTGCACATTCTTGTTTCTTTCTCCAATAATGCTCTTTCCTTTGTTCATTTTGGCGAGTATCATCTCAAGTGCAATCAAATTTTCTCTTGTGAAAACTTTTGTTTCCCATGAATTTTATAGTTATCTATAAAAGATATGTTCAACAAATACTTCACCTTGAAAAAATGCTCAACATTTATCTTTCAACATATAAATTGTTATTCCAATAAAAAATTGAACAAACATCAATTACCTTATTCAACATAAACCAAAATGATGATTCGAAACTTTGTTTAGGTGCTCTAGAAAACCATCATGTATCGATATCGATCCTCTGATTAAGCCTATGGAGCAGAGGGAAGAAATAAAGAAAGAACAGAATACAATGACAATCAATAATAGAAATGCTTTGAAATCCCTATCCCTGAGCTCATATCTGTCCGTCCATCCGATGAATTGTGTTAAATGTATATGGCCGAAAGAGTATTTATTCGATTTGGCGTGAAATGAAATGATACGATGTGTCTTTTCATTTTTTCCGACCGACGAAATTCATCTAACACGCTTTCAACCGAAAGAAAGTTTTTTCGACCGAAAACCTTGGAAATCATTCAGTTTTGATAGTTTCCGTTAGATTTTAGTCTTTCATATGAAATAATATTGTTTCAGCTGAAAGATTATTTCAGTCGAAAACATGAATTGGGACTGAAAACAAAAACCAGGGAATTTCCCCAAGGTTAATTGTATCGCGCATACTTAAGTTGTTGTGCACGGTATCCTAAAATGTGCACATGTACTGTGTAGTAAAATGATGAAGTGTGCACATTTTAGGATATCGTGGGAAACAACTTAAGTGCGTGTGATATTGAGGATAGGGAGCCTTCGTGTATATGTTGTTTTTAATAGGCTGGTGAGCCAAGTTATTATAAGCTAGGATTCTTTTGTTTTGATTAGGTCGGAGAGCCTATATGTTAAAGGCCAGTGCACCTATTTTTGTATATGTCCCATGATTAATATAAAATACATCGTTGTGCATAGACCAACCATGATAAAAAATATGGGGGGATAAACTCCACTAGTTAGGGGAAGGGAGGGACAAAAGTTAAGGAAAAGGGATAAGCTAGAGAGCTTAAGCCAAAAAAAAAATATTATATTAATATTTCTTTAATATAAAGTATGGATAATTATTTTATCCTAAGTTCTAAAGTTGGGAACAAGTGGGCTAAAGTAGGTCCCAACATGACAAGTGTCAAGTTGGGGACATGCATACATATTTTTGGGACTTAGTTCGTTTCCTATCATCTTTTCCAACACTCTTTCATCATTCAGCCATGACTCCATGACCATTTTTCACTCACATAGTCAGTTATCTTTCATACATTCATTTCATTGTACTGGAACCATATGCATATCCATATTTGTTTGTGTAGATGGTTAGCTTGGAAGTTGGACTAAAGAAGCAGGTTGTCAGGCTCGTGGGATATAGAAGAGGCAAGTTTTCATTTCTGTGAGCAACTTCTCTCTGGGTGAGAGAATTGTTGGGAATTGATTTCTGGAAGGTGTTGAACTGCAGCTACAGTGCTATGAGACTTCCTATCCGGTCTGATGTTGAATCCCTAGAAGGGAAGTGGGGAAGCTGAAGGACTGTTGAGAAGAGAAGGGTCATACTTCCTAGGGTGGAACATGAATGTGGGGAATGAGGGACTGTAGGATTTTAGTTGAGTGAGCACCTGTGACAGAGTCTTTCCTATTGTCTATGATCCTTTAGCCTGGTTAGGAATCCCTTTACCCAGGTGGATTTTAGTCCCATCTCAGGGGTGACTCACTGTTGAGAGTGATGAACAGTGTGGTATAAGCCTGGGAGGTTCGTGGAAGGTCTGTACGCAGTTGGTGACATTCTTACCAAGATAAGTGCCAATTGTGTGATAAATTTACATGTTGCATTGTCATTTACGTTCTTATTTTATGGGTTATGTTGCATTGTTTATTTTTATGGGTATTTCCTATATATATTGCATGTATATGTTTACTATTATTTCAGTGTGAATCTGTGTATTTATAGATATATTTGTATGTATACATTTTATATATAATGTTTTCGCAAGAGTTCTGTGTGTGTATAATTTAATTGCATGTAGTTCAAAACATTTATGTCGCATAGCTCAGTTGGATGTTGGGTATGTTACAGGATGTTCTGCAGAGAGAACAGTGAGAGTTCTCTGGCGTAGCGTGGCCTGGCATGGATGGACAAGGACATTACAAATTTGTATTAGAGCTAAGTAAATCATCTAAGTAGTGGCATTGCCTGGCCTGTGAGTGGATGGGGATGATACAAGGACCCCTTCAAATACTAAGAATTTGGTTTTGAAAATGACACCATCATTTCCAAAATTGAATCTACTTTCAATTCCTTTAATTTGTTTTCATTTTCATTATTTTTATATAATTTTATTTAATTTAAAAAAAATCATTGCATAATATTTTCAGCAGACATTATGATTCGTTGAAATGAAATATCGGTATCTCTAAAAATATATAGTGAAAAAATTAGAAAAAGTTATATTCATAATCCTTAAACTATTCTTTTCGAAAAGGTATATTTAGATTTTACTTTTAATTAAAAATTAAGATAGATACAAGGTGTAGAAAAATATGTGTTTAAAACCTGCAACGTTTTCAGCTTGGTCAACTTAAAAAAATTCTAGAAATTATTATATTCATTCGTTAGATTCAAAATTATAGTCATAATAAAATAGAGTCTTTGTAGATTGTTGCAGTATATTTTGTTTCTTAAAAACATAAGTTTAATAATAGATACATTGTTGTGGGAAAACATAACTCATTATCATTCCTTTCATGTTTAAGGAACATACTGTTAAACACTTGTCAAATTGACATATCAAATATTGATAAACGGAAATTGAAAAATAGTCATTGGAAAGCTAAAAAAATTCTTCACAAGTTTTGTTTTTACTGTAAAGTGAAATTCTAAATAAAAAAAATACTTTTGTATGACAGAAGTTGAAGAACTTATGAAAATACAGTTTTTTTTCTCATAAAACAAGCAAAAGTGTTACCCATCTTCATGATTTCACCCAATATAAAAATGTTATATCATAAAAATTCTATTTCTTTATAGTCTTGAAACTAAGGTTTATTCAATAAACTTTTATTTCAATTAAAATCTGTCAAGAACCAAACATCAATATAGCATAGAAAAACCTCAAGAAAAGTACTCAACGCCTTGAAAAAGAGATAATATCAGATAATAAGCCTCTTCGAGGGGGAAACCTCCTTTTAC
>JZKD02S2116915.1:444093-458097 GCA_000966675.3 Picea glauca
ACTAATCTAAATCACAACTAATGGCCTAAAGCCGACATAAATAAAATAACATTACTAATCTAATATGCCCCAATTAAGTGGTAATGAGCCAATATTAGGGCTTAACAAAATCACTTTGAAACTAACATAATTGTATTAACTTTCCTAGATTTTGGCCAACCTTGATTAGGTTACTGCTAAAATAAATACAAAACATTTTCCGTTTCCATTTTATTATTTACATTTTCTTTATTTAATTTTTGTTACTTCAAATGTATTAAGTAATTAAATTGTAAAATATCATAAAGATTATAAATTAAATAAAAATTAAACATTACTAAAAGGAAAATTACAAGGCAAAGGAATCTATGCTTGGACTGTAGGTTAGGAGAAAATTGGCCTAGAGTTCAATGTGCTTTCTTGTATAGGGATTTAAGCCTAGGTTGATATTCCTGTCTCTTCTCGCCTAGCCCCATGAGAGGTTGAAAATGTTGATGATAGAGACTCTCTAGTCCCTGGACGTCAACAAAGAGCACTATGGTCGTCTTGGGTGAGGAAAATTTCTAGCCATGTGGCCTTACTCATCAAAGTTGTAGCATCTACTTGGTCCTCTTCCCTTTGTTCTTCCTCCTCTGAAGTATCCTCCAATTCCACCTCCTCGACCTCTTCCCAGTCCCTTAGGGGTTTCATTCACCCTGAACAATGTTTGATGTAGTATGTTCGCAAGTGCATCCATTGCTCTACACTGATTTGTAGCATGTGTGGTGGATGCACAGAACTCACAATGTATAGTATTCGATATTGTTGAATACTTCTGAATAATTGGGAATTATCTTGGCCCATTCCCATGGATTCATAAAATCTCGCAATACTCACTCGAAAATGATGCTTTCTTACCTAGAAAAGCATGATACAGGTTTGGGGTATGGAATGGCAAATTTGTGTCTACTTTCACAACTCCTCCTATGGGTCCTATTGAGGATCCCATCAAATCTGAGGAGGTCCCATTCCCCTCATCCCTGGACATTCATTCACCAGATCTCCTTCTTTGTAACATCTGATACACCATACTTGTGGTTGTCCTGGTCTGGGTATCGTCAATTCTTGAATCTTCTCTGTGAGAATTGATATTTTTCCTTGTAGTTGCTCTAGATTTGCATCTATTGGGGGTCTGGTCACTATCAAGGTCCCCAAATATCCTACCATGGATTCAATATTCATTGATTGTTCCAAGGCATCTGTAAAAGTGGCTATCCGTTGTTGTGTTAACGAAATTCATATCAGAGGTAGCAATCCCTAGATATACTATTCTCGTTGATGTTCCTCATGGATTGGATGTGATAACCTCCCTATAGAATATTTAAACTTCTTTCTATATTCCTAGGCCGATTCACCTTCCCTTTATTTAATTTCATGAAACTCAGATAGAGCTTGTTATTCTGACCAAGGTAGATTAAAATATACAATGAAATTTGTCCATACCTAGTCAAGTGTAAATGCTTGACCTTGCACTCCTGGCTCAATTCCCTTCATGTACCAGTTGAGATCACAACCTCTCAAGGTATTATGGAACTCAACCAATTTATTTACATCTAGAGTCCCTCTGGATCTCCAGATTGCTTCACATAAGAACCAATGCTGCTCAACATCCTCATCTCCCTTACCCCAAAATTATGGGTATCGAGCAATTGAACCTCCCATGTTACCAACCATTGTTGATATTACTTCTCCTACCAAGATAAAACCTAATAGTCTTCATTGCAATATACCTAGGGAACCCAATATCCTCCTAGTATTTGCGCTTCCTGATTGTTACTGACTAACTGACTGTAATGGAACATAAATAGCATAAGAAGGTAGTATATAATTTACCACTTGTATAGAATACACTTGGGGTATGGGTGATTCGGGGCTGGTGCCACGAGCTTCGATGTGGGTTTCTTTGATACGGGGGGTTCTCGTTCTCATCCTCTAGAGTGGTATCTTCATCCGGATTCTCGATATTTCCTTGTATTGGGGCTGAATCTTCTCTTTCTTTTTCAAGATCCATGCCGAATTCCTTTTCCCGTGATTGTACACCTTCTTCTTCTTCTCCAACCTCTTAGAGATAGGGATGATTTTAAGGATGGAAATTTATTTTAAAATGTAGAAACTTTGCCGAATATTACTAATCCTTCATATGCCAACTATAAATGTTTGGTGATATTTTTGTAAAAATATTCAAATTTCTAAGGATTTTATATAGTTTTTATAAAATTTTGCGATTTTTAAGGTAAAATAATTGTATCCTATAGAATTTGGGAGAATCATTTTTAAAATAACGAATCTCATTTTTTGAAAAACCATGGAAAATTAGCCCATGAATGAAATTTAGCCCCTAAAATCATCCATGCTTAGAGACTTTTTCTCTCTGTGCTTCTCTCTCATTTAATCTTTAACTGGTGATTCTTTCATGTATTCTCATCTTCCACAACTCTTCCATCTGTCCTTCCTCGGCTTCTCCTGGTCTGACTTCTTTCCTCAACTTCTCGGTCCATTTCACCGCTTTCTTTATCTTACTACGCCACCACTTCTCCACTACGGAAGATCTTTTCAAGGCTCACTCATCCCTTGAGTCCATTTGTTGTTGTTCCCTTGTTTGTCAAAGAACCCTATCTCTTCTCTTAGGCCATGATTCCACCCCAAGCAAGGGTGTTTACACTTCCATCTCAGTTCGGGACATAGTCAACATCCCCTCCTCCATCAATAAAACCTTAATCCACAAGGGGATTTCTCTCCATAGTCTTCCCTTTGCATATTTCTTGAAATTTTCTTCGGCCCGTGAAAAAGATTGATGGTTCTCACCTGAAAACTCAATAATGTATCCTTTTAAGGTTGTATTGACCTAGAAATCGATCGCTCATGTTACCAGATGATCCATTAGATGATGTTTTGTGATATTTTTTGTATCCCAAGTGTAGGTATTCTTAACTCGTTCTTGAAATTATGAAGCTTCTTGGATTTTGTCTATATAGTGGAAAATTTCTTCTAGGAACTTAACCCAAAAGATCTTGTACTAGTCACTCGATATTTCTGAATAAAAGACAAAATCATGTGTATCTTTCACAAACTTTCCTCTCATCTCTGCTTCTTTCCTTATGAAGGAATCACAATTTTTCTCCCACCATTGGTGAATATCAGATCGGTGAATCCACAGAAGCATTCTCCCTACAGGTTCCCTTTTAACGTAGGTCCCAGCAATGGAACCATTTTTTTGGTGTAGAATTGATCAGACCATGGTCCTTCTTAGGTTACCAATAAAAGGAATTGAGTAGTCTAGAGCACTGACATTTTTATCTCCTCCAAAGAGAATAAGTCTCACTCGAAGCGCAACCAGGACAAGAAGATAGGAAAGGGAAAGGAGAATACTTAAGCAAGTTTCCATAAGATTCAAGATTCACCATAACCTTTCACAAGATAGACTAACCACATAATAGATTTGAACTTATTCATAACTGGAAACAAATACAATCGATTTGCAATAGCATTTGTAAATAGAGACATCACATTGTTCTTATCAGACATAAAGAAGTAAAGTACAGAGACAATTCAAAATCATAAACACAGAATGACACAATAATTTCAAAATTTCAAGTCCTTTATTTATATTATCAAAAGAGATTCTCATATACAATATCAAATATACAAATCGATACTATGTTATGAGATTTTTGATCTAGACTCATGCCTCAGAGCTCTATCTACCCTTTTCCCCAAAAATATACAAGTTACAATCACATAACCTTTTATCTGTCTGGGCCCTCTATACCAGATATTCCATCTATATCAGCTAATCCATCCAACCCTTTACAATCATATGCATCTCATACATATAGATTGAATGGGATATTTTGGCTCTAGACTCCACATGTTTTCTTGTTCTTGTTATGTTCTAACTTATTTTTCCTTGTTGGTGTTGCGTTGTCCCTTTTAACAATTGTTTTCTTTTTCTTTATGTTCTCCACTTTCTAGTTTCTTTGTAGCTTGCACAACTTGTGTTTGACCAAAATTGGTACTGTACTCCTCCTTGTGCAACTTCTAACCAAAAACAAAGGGCCCAACAGAGTTCTAAAAAAACTCTTCAGAAACAAATCTTCATACTCCTGTAATAGAGTCTAGATCTTTTCCATAGTTTGTTCATCCCAACAATTTCCTATATAAGACAGTTTAGGATTCTCTTCACTCCCAGTATTCATATTCTACAACTTCAAGGGATAATTATATGAATTAATTTCCTTTATTGAAAGAATTTCTCTAACTTCTCTTGTTCCTATAGATTCCTTAAAGGTCAAATGTCTAAGCTCTTCCAAGTCTTCAAGATATTCAAGATCACTGTCAATCTTGTTGCAAGCCATAGGTATCCATTCAAGTGATGGGTAAAAACTAAATTGAAGTAGATCTTTATGATAAACACATACTATAGGGTGATGCTTTGACTTGAATTCATTATTAAACAAAATATTGTTGATTCGTTGCAGGATAACTGTAATTTCTAAAGACTTAACAGAAAAGGAAAAATCATGACAAAACTAGTCTTGTAATACCTTCCAACATGTAGACTGTCTTTTGGTCTCCTCATGCACATACCAGGCTCTTATAATTGTCCCTAGAGAATGAAAGAATTGATATACTCATAGATAAGAAGGTAGTTTCGTAACTTCCCATACCTTATACAATAATATTCAATATGCTCAATTGGAATAGAAGAAACATCATATGTCTCCAAAGATAATATCTTTCTCTTCATCTTTTAGTATTTAGTAGGATTTTTGTCTTGTGATGGAGGACGGAAACGATATTGAATGGAAATATTAACCTCATACCAAGAAGAAAGATTTTATTTATGACTATCCCACCATCTAGATAAGGAAGATATCAAAGCTATGCCAAGTGCTTAAGCTCTTTTCTCCACCACAACCTTATCCTATATATAAATTAGAAAAATATGCATGTCTAAAGTGTTTTCATATGTTGGATAATCACCTATTTCATCCCCAATCCATCTTACTGAGTGAATATTTTCACAACATCTTGAAAAGTTCTCATATTGTCCCTGCTTCCAATTGTTAAAAGTTTCTTCAAAATTCTCATCCATAGACTAAAAACTCCACCAACTCACTGATCCATGTGTAGTGGGATTAATATAATCGAGTCATTTTCCTATAATCATAGTGTAAATATGATCAAGCACATCATGCTCCATATTATCATATGTTGTTTCAATATACCATGGACCTTGGTATGGATCTAAAGGTTGAGTGACTTTCATGCCATCAGACTCAAAATTCATAGTTTCCTTCTTAAGATCAATGATAGCCTATTTTTCATAAGCCTAATCAATTCCTAATAGAGCTGGATATGGATCTTTCTCACCCATAATTTCAATATATTCAAAATCAACTACTATTTTGACACTAGCTAAGTCTACTTCAACATTATGTAGCCTTCATACTTGAAAAATGGAGTATTGATTTACCATCTACAACTAAATAGGAGAATAAACGAGCTTGGGATTTCCAAATTCCTACCAAGTCTTCTTTGAAAATATGTTGACATCAAAGCCCAAGTCCAACACAACATACTTAATTTCATAGTCATCAATATTCCCATTCAATCTAAATTCTCTTCAATTCCCCTTCTTTCATATCTCCACCCTACCTATTTTCCTTTCTACAAGGTTAGCATAAATGAACTCTTATGGATATCCTTCATCTCCCAAGGCCACTTTAATTGTATTTAACAAATTCTTAGTAAGTTTCTCATCATCTAATATATCAAAACATAATTGAAACCAAAGATCAATTTTTTGTGTGACGTACCTAAGGATTCTAAGTGAACATGAGAGTCTTTGTCTATCTTAGGTTGTTGTGGGATCATATTGAAACTTGGTTCCACAAATTCATGAATCAAAGGACAAGACATATGTTTGAAAAATTCTATTGCATTTATGAAGTATTATTTTTGTCATGTAGGATAACACTTAAATTATCAGGCATAGCCTTATGATTCTTTGTTTGATGTGTACTTCCTACATCAAGACTAATATTTTCTCCTTCTCTAGTAAAAATATTAATAGCATAACCATTTCCTTCAATTAAATATCTTGGTTCATAATTGATAAAATTATCTCCTCTTTGCCTCACATGATCTTCCCACTTATCAATTAAATCAGGGAAGTCTTCAGTAGCGTGATTATTATTCCTACATTGTGAACATTAGGGTCTTATTGGAAGTGGAAAATCTCTTGCAATATGTCCTTTATCATTGCAATTGTAAAAAAAAAATATTCCTCTACTTCGATTTCATCCACCTCTGTATCCACCTCCAACTTGATGACCTCCTCCAAATATTAGAGCTCCTTCATTCACCCTGAATGCAAATTGATCCAATTTGTCTGCAAGTGCATCTAGATCATGAAACTAATTAGTGTTATGAGTTGGAGAAACACATAAATCACAATACATGGTATTTGTGGTGAGTGTATACTTCTACAGAATGGGGAAATTCCATGGAGAGTGCCCATGATTTCTATTGATATCACAATATTGATTTCTCTAATCTCCTTGATTATTCAAAAATTATTGATATTGGATAAGCCCATGAAATGACATTGTATCAATGACTTGTGCAACTCATCCTTTTGGTCCTATTGGTGGAGGTTCTAGTAGAGTACTTGAGGGTCTTGGACCCCTCAATCCTAGACATCCAGTCACTATATAACTTTTTGTATAACAACATGTACACCATACTAGCAGTCGTCCTACCTTTGGAATGGTGTTACACAACTAAGTGTTGCACTTTACCAAGTGTTGCAATTTCATCAACATGTGGAAGTTCTTGCCATAATCCTTATACATATTGAAGGGTAAATCTATCATTTGGAAGTCAAAATACCATCTTTCATCTTGAGATTTTAGTCATTTTTTAGTTTAATCACCCTCCTACCCATATGGAGAGGAGGATGAAGCCTCACCATCGCTCCTTTATTAGTTATAGGGAAGCAATAATCTCACCCTATGTTCAGTTCTAGGGGGGTGATGAAGTAGTTGCAACCATTATTCCTTATTTTGAGAGGTTTTTTCTGGGAGATTTCAGTTGGTTAAGGGTTTGGTTCGAGATACCATCTATTCAAGGCAAGGTCAATCTTGTTTGTTCATCCAAATCCTCATTTGATCCTATCCTCTCCTCAAAATCATCCTATGGTTGTTATACCTCAAATTTTATATAATGGAGTCCATTCTTGGGTGAAAAGGAGGAGAACTTAGAGAACCATACTTATGAATTTGTGACATTCAAAGGGTTGGAAAGGAGATATTTGAGGAGATTCTATAACATCAACTTCAATGCTATAAATGATTCAATGTTTATTTATTTCCATAACTTGGCCTATTCCCCGCATTATTATGTTGTTCACTATATGCATGTTTATTTTTGTCTAATTTGATATAGATAGATCTATTCTACTTAAAACTATATCGTGTAAGAAGGGAGTATTGATTTGTTCCTTGTAGGAATTCCCTTGCACGAAGAGCTTGGACATCAAGATCAAGGGCTAGAGAAGTGAGGAAAACCAATAGAAAATAAGTGAGTCATATATCCTTCTCTTCTCATTTTGATTGCTGACATGTACAATAGATTTAAGGGGAAATTAGCAAACCATTTCTTACCTTCTATATTGGATCAAATGAGTCTTGATCCAAGGGGGGTTTCACCTATATGCAGGGAAAAATTGTCCACAACATAAAATTGGTGACTCCACTAGGGAACACTCATTTTAATCGCTCCTTAGTGTTTTTCTATCCCTTTGAATTTTTTTATTGTTTCCTTATATTTTTTATTTGTATGCATATTTTATGAATTCTCACCTTCCCTCATCATCATTCAGAATCTTACTGAGTCAAGCACATAACCCTTTCTCATATCTGGGAAAAGTTTGTGTCTTTTTCACCACTTTCCATACTTCATCCCCCCCTATAAGGGATTACAAAGCGATGAAAGCTTGATTATCCCCCTCTCTTAGTGTCTTTGGTAGCATTGAAACCCTACTCATTGCCCTATCTGTAGTGTTACAAGGGAGATAATCCTTGTTTTGAGTGGACTTTGGCCCTACTTTGCCTCTTTTCTATCATAATTTTGTCTCTGGATTTTACATCATATTCTTTGTTTCTTCATTAAGATTTGAATTTCTTTTTAAATTGAGCAATTTCTATTATTTTTATTCCTTTTTAAATTTTCACTCTCCTATCAATTTATACAAGTACAAGACCACTTTAGAATAACTTGATCCTTTTGTTGAGTCTATATCACTATTGGTATAATTCCTATTACCTTTAGGCATTCATACCTCTATCATTTTTATTCTGAAACTTTTCAAACTTCTTGTTTTTCCTTTGGAATATATTTTATTTATTTAGAAATTTGAATATGTTGTTTTAGGCCTCCTTTGATTGATTTCTTGTATCTCTTTGTTTTGGATAAACATCGATATTTCAAAAGATTAATTCTTCATTGGCCTTAAAAAAACTCTTTCATTGATGTTTGATATTTCTTTGATCAAATTTAAAAGGTTTTAGAA
The DNA here is from genome assembly GCA_000966675.3 of Picea glauca. Lineage (NCBI taxonomy): Eukaryota > Viridiplantae > Streptophyta > Pinopsida > Pinales > Pinaceae > Picea > Picea glauca. The sequence goes on from JZKD02S2116915.1 coordinate 452,687, forward strand.
GGATATTTCTCTTTGATTTTATTGGTTTTCTGGAAGCATTGAAAGATTGAGTTTTTTGTTTGCAAGTAACAAGTGTTGAAGGCATCTTTGTGATTGGATTCTTTTACTTCTTGTTAACCTCGTTAAGTTCTTATTTTCTTAATATTGTTTAGATTCAAGATCCTTTGCAAGCATCATTGATCTCTTTCATTCTGATTTAAAGGGAAAGAAAAATAATATTGTATTTTGATTTTTTCAGGTAATTTGAAAAGGAAAGAAAAAAAAATTGCGTTTTATTTTCATAGGTGGAGTTTTGGGTATATATTTTAAAAATCTTGTCTTATATTTGATTTGGGATTTAAGGGATATTTGTTTGATAGTTTTACATTTTTATTATCTCCATTTGTTAAAGGGAACAAGAAAGTTGCATGGTATTGGCCATTTATCTGCATTGAAATGAAAAATATCTCCTCTCCTTTCTTCGGATGGAATTCATCGAAACAAAATCTTTACCTTTCATTCTTTCTACATGCTCTTGGAATCAATTCATAACACCATTAATTTCATCTTCGTTCACCCTACTGAGTAAGGAGCAACCGTTAAAATATTAACCAAGGAACTTAATGAAATTAATTAGACATATTTTGTTTTATAGCACACCAACAATAGTATAAGGATAAGGCCTTTGTATTAGGGAGAAGTGAGTAAACTAGACAATACTACTAAATGAGACAATATAATACTAGAGAGAGGAAAATATAGTAGTAGAAATTAACATTATTTGGGAAAGATCTTCTCACACAGGAGTCAAACATGAGGTCAAGAGAGGCAATCGATTGATATTTTCCCTCTTACATTATCCTAGTGGGATTATTGCAAGTTTGGGGATTTGAAATGTGGCAAGTCCTCAGGGTGACACCACTTTTTCTTAGTTTTGGGACGTGGACTTGTGTCTAACATTTCCATGCCCATTTGCTAGTATTAATTGTTCAATGTACCCCTCGGGGATGTTCATTATGAATTGGTAAACATAGTAACCTCTCCTAGGATTTCACATAGGTGAATACAAAGGGGATTCCTTTTGCAAAGGAGGTTCCTTGTGGTACCTGTGAAAAGCATTCAATCTACACTTCAACGAACTGGGAGGGTATTTTCCTATAGGATATTACTTGCACCTTGGGGGATTGTTGTGTGAGGATTATTGTAACTATTGATCATATCTTCATTGATGGATTGGTATCCCCTATTCGGAAGATTCCTTTATCTATCGTTTGATTGGTTGATTTCCTTTATATTTTTTAGGGGTGTGTTCTTTCAACATTTGTAGTTGGCCTTAGGAATCATTATATTTTCACCATGGTCGACCAAGGTCTCCAAATATCTCATAGAATGAAAGGATTGGCTCCTAAAGGGCACAATCCTCTACACAACCCTTCCAAAACAAGGAACCATCGATGAAGGTATTGTTTCTAAAGTTGCAAGGTTCGATCCCTTAAGTGACCATCTTGAAGGGGCGATTGAAACCATTGAGGAAGGAAACTTTCTCCCTCCTATAAATACCCCTTTAACTAGTCCCTATAATTCACCACTAATTGAGTTACCATCCATAATATATTTTGATTCTTTTTCTTCTTACAGCTTTCCACCCAGTATATTCCACAAGAAATATTTAGGCATGGACACAACACTGATTGACTTTTTAGAGGGATTGATGGTATCAAAACCTCTTTCTACATCTCCTTTAGTTGACTTTGCGATAGCTACTTTTACCCACTACAACTTCCTGGACATATGTTTACACCAATAAATTTACTTGGTCATTATATGTAAGGTACCAGATCTATTATAATAGCAGATAAATGTAAATAATAAAGAAAATAATAGTGGAACAAAAAATAATATGAAACCACAACACTAAAATAATATCTTTATTGATAGGAAACAATGTTCACTTTCCTCTTTAAGGGGGAAACCTTTAGCAGAGTAGCACTCTATTACAATAATCCTCAAGAAAAATCTTATCATGCCTCGTACTTTTATTTATACTAATCCTATCTTGTAAGGAATCTTCTAGCAAAAGATGTTTCTAGAAGCATAATCTTCTATTAGGTATTCTTACATTGACTTTTTCTCATTTACTAAATAGTCCTTATAAACTAATGTCAGCCCTTATTAAATGGAAAATATATTATTCTACCTACATGAGGGGTTAGGTAGGTTAGGTCCCTAACATGCCCTCTCCCTTGAAAACAACCTTGTCCTCAAGGCTTGAGATGAGGAAATTGTTGCAGAATGGTAGCAGGCTCCCAAGTGGCATCTTCTAGAGTTGTATATTTCCACTACACTAACACTTCTTGGATGCTTTTTCGATGGATATGGAATTCACGTTGGTCAAAGATTGCTTAGGGTTGTAAACAAATGGAACCTTATTCATCCAAATCAGGGAGATCGGTTTGAGTATGGAACTTAGTTCCAATCACCTTCTTTAAGAATGAGACATGAAAAATAGGTTGGATCTTAGAATCACTGGGCAAAGATAACTAGTAGGTGATGGCCCCCACATGCTTGAGAATGGAATAAGGACCATGAAATTCGGGAGAAATCTTTTGACAATGGTTATGTTTGAGTGAATTCTACTTATAAGGTTGTATATGAAGAAACACTTGGTCCCCTTCAACAAACTGACGTCCAGAACGACCTTGATAGGCTTGTTGCTTCATGCAATTTTGAGCCATCACCAAATTATATTTGAGGGTACAGAGAATGGCCTTGCATAATGTAAGAATTTTTTCAACTTCCTAAAACTTAGAGACACTTGGCTAGAATGAAGATCAAGTTTAGTAAAGTATTGAGAAACACTCAATTCATGAAAGAGATCATTAATGAAAGGAATGGGAAACTTGTCTTTGATGGTGAGTTTATTGAGGGAACAAAATTCTGAACACATGTGACAAGTACCTTCTTTATTGAGTACCATGACCATAAGATAAGAATAGGGGTTGGTACTAGGGTGGATAACACCCACTTTGAGCAACTCTTGCATGATTTTCTCAATTTCATTCTTTTTTGGAAAAGGGATGAAGATAAGGGATACCAAGAACAAGGGGAATGGAATGATCATGAAAACCACGAGAAGGGGGAAGTCCCAAAGGAGTGGGAAAAGCAACTTGGTGTTTGGAGATGATAGATTGGTGGTCAGGATGGATGGAGGGTGTCTCAACTTCTTGAATGGAATGGAGATGGGAGATAATACCTGAATCACCTTTCTTAAGAAGATTTTCCAATCGATGGGAAATGATGATCTTAGGAGAACCTGTTGTGAGTCCTTGGAATTGATAATGTTGTCCCTCATGGTGGAATTACATGGTTAATTCCTTAAAATCCACGTGAATGGGTCCCATAGTGCGTAATCATTCAAAACCTATAAAAATGTCATAACCGCTCATGTCGATGGAAAACATATGATATTGTGTTAAGGAACTAACCTCCCTAACCCCTCACATAGGTAGAATAGTATATTTCCATGTAATAAAGATTGATATTAATAAGGCCTAGAAATAATGAAGAATAATTCAAATGTAAGAAGACCTAATAGAAGCTTCCTCCTCTAGAAGGATCTTCCTCTATATGGTTCTTTTGGGTAGACATATTTAGTATAAATAGGAGTAGAGAGTATGATAATTTTTTTCTTGAGAATTATTGTAATAGAGAGCTACTTTGTTGGAGGTTACCCCCTCGAAGAGGGAAGTGAACATTGTTTCCTATCAATAAAGTTATTGTTTTGGTGTTGCGGTTTCATCTATTGTGTTGTTTCACTGTTACTCTCTGCAATTGTTCTATTTTTAGCTATTTTAATAGATCTGGTACCTTACAATTGGTATCATAACACTTTCCTTGGCATAAAAATGTGGGTTATTTGTTTTTAGGGTAGAGACATATTTTGACATATAATATCCACAGAGATATGTCATTCATCATATAAATCCATGGTTGTGGAAGCATACATGCATGAACTACAAGTGGTACTTAAGAACGCATTGTTGGCCACCCATGTAACCCTTGTTGGTACCCCTTTGAGTGGTAGTGCATGTTAAGCCCTAATATTGGATCATTACCCCTTAATTGGGGCATATTACATTAGTAATGTTATTTTATTTATGTTGTATTTATTCCATTAGTTGTAATTATACCTCCTAGTCTCCTATATATACCAAGGAGACATTTTCATTTGGAATCATCTTGTAATTGAACATTTATGTGGGGTAAAAGGAGGTTTCCCTCTCGAAGAGGCTTATTATCTGAAATTATCTCTTTTTCAAGGCGTTGAGTACTTATTCTAAGGTTTTTCTATGCTATATTGATATTTGGTTCTTAACATATGGTATCAGAGCTCAAGGTCTTGGGGTTTCGCTGCTATATCTAAGACACCTTGGAATTTTCACTATAACTTTTTTCCTACAACGTTTTAGAAGGAACCTCTTGGAGGATACTTAGTAGACGGATCAAGGTATGTTGGATTAAAATTTCACCTCATAGGGCCTTACACTTTCGGAGATACACCCTGTGCAAGATAGGGTTCTGGAATCATCCTGAACTGATTCATTGCAGTATTTTCACTATAAAATGTTTTTTGTAACATTTTAGACCCTTAAATATGGAGGTTATTCACATGAATTAGTAAGGTATCCATGGTAAAAATTTCATCTTCTGGGTCATCTTAAATTTGTAGATACTCCCTGTGGAAGATAAGGTATCTGACTAGTCCTATTGACTAGTCTCAAGAAGGTGTTCCACGTAAAAAAATCATAACTTCTTCCTAGATTATCCAAATTAAATGGGACCAATTTCATTGGATAGTGGACAGTCTTTAGTATTTATGGTACAAGTTTCATAATTTTATATCAATTATTCTATGTAGGGCACACTATACAAGTGAGCTCTCCTCGAAAGGCCAAAAATCAGCAAGTTGTGGGGAAGTTACAATAAATTCCACTTGGAACATCCAATTTTGATCAGACCTATGGCATTGCAGAGAAGAAATATCAGAGAACTATATAAAATAAATTTTCACACCCAAAAGGACCGAAACTTGGGAGATACAATAGAAGAAATATTGTCTAGATGAACCACCTCAAAATCAAGGTTCAAAAGTGATACTTGGCCAACTTGCCACCCAAAAAGGGAACTTCTACACCAAATAAGCCTCAAAATAATCCTACTTGGACTCTTGATGAAGGTGAATAAATGTGTAGGGACATAAATGATTTACAAAAGAAGATAGTAACAAAATATGAACTACAAGAGATGTAAGCTAAGATGGAGTCAAAGATGGATGGTTTAAAAGAGGAGATCATGGAAGTATTGAAAAATTTCGTAACAGAGAAGACACCTGAAAGTGAAAATGCATCCCATGAAATTCATGATGAGGACAC
>JZKD02S2116915.1:460910-482795 GCA_000966675.3 Picea glauca
CAACAAGTTCTCCAAATCTTAAAGGAAAACCTGACCATGGCACAAAATCACATGAAACAACAAGCATATCAACATCGTAGTGAAAGAAGTTTTGAAGTAGGGGATTGGGTGTTTTAAGACTACAACCATACAAACAGATGTCCCTCAAGCAACCCAAGAAGGATAAATTATCACCAAAGTACTATGGCCCTTATAAGGTGTTGCAAAATATTGGTACCATGGCATACAAATTGGATTTGCCTACATCTTCACGAATACACCCAGTTTTCCATGTTTCATGTTTAAAGAAGGTTATAGGAAACAAGATCCCAGTTCAAACTATATTGCCAAAACTTGACGAGGAAGGAAAAATCATATTAGATCCTGAAGCCATCACTGACACAAGAATTCGCTAGTTGAGGAATAGATCCATTTCAGAGTATCTCATTAAATGGAGGAAACTACCAGCTGAAGATTCAACTTGGGAAGATGAGTATGTTATACAGAAGCATCTAGAGTTACTCAAGCATTGCGGAAAAAAATTGTCTCAAGGGGAGGGCCATGTTAAGCCCTAATATTGGCTCATTACCCCTTAATTGGGGCATATTGCATTAGTAATGTTATTTTATCTATGTAGGCTTTATTCCATTAGTTGTAATTATAACTCCTAGTCTCCTATATATACCAAGGAGACATTTTCATTTGGAATCATCTTGTAATTGAAAATTTATGTGGGGTAAAAGGAGGTTTCCCCCTCAAAGAGTCTTATTATCTGAAATTATCTCATTTTTAAGGCATTGAGTACTTATTATAAGGTTTTTCTATGCTATATTGATATTTGGTTCTTAACAATGCATCAACAACACCTATATATGAATCAGACTATATATCCTAAATCCCTCTATAGATAAAGTGATCATCCTCCTAACTGCTATAGTGCCATCGATAAAAACACTCGAGAATATACTCTCTAGTACATAGGTAGTCATGTAGTACAGCTAAGGGAATAGTCTAGCCTCCTTAGTTGGTGCCCTAAGATATTGGGCCAAGTATTATTGTTGGACCCCACACATATATCAGAGAGATATAGCACATGGAAAACACTTTTCTATAGAAACCATAAATACCATAACCCTTGGGATGGAAACAAAAACAAAACAAACGATATATATTTCCATGCAAATTTACCTCTTACATTGTCGTTGCAAAATTACTACATATTTTTTCCTGTTAATAATTTGGGTCTTTCAACACTGGAGTATTCTTCATATCGGATTATAAATCCATAGGAGTAAAAAAAAGAAAAAAAAATGAGTACAATGGTCCCACTGTCACACTTATTTTGGACCTATCCCATTCAATTCCTCTCTTCTCCTTGATTCCTTTGGTAACTATCATTTTTAATACAATGTTTTTTCAGTGGACCCAACCCCTTTTTTGAAACCCTTATTTGGCCCCTATCCCATTGGATTCCCATTTTCCCCCTATCATAGTGGTACCTATCACTTGACACCATTATTCTCACTGGTCTCACTCACCCCTCTTAGTCCCATGTTTCTCCCCCTATCCCATTTTCTTGACCATTTTTCCAAATGGACGCCACACTCCACACAAGAACTCAATGCATTGGTTGCTGAAAACCTCTAGAAAAAGGAGGACATTGAGAATCTCAATGCCAACATTATCTTGTGCAATTCATTTTTTCAAATACTTAAGTACCAATGCACCCACATCAAAGACATCAAATCCACATTTGACCAATTGATGGTAAGTTTCTCGAACCCTTCCTCTTTTGAAAAACCATCCTATCCAGAAGACCATGAATTTTCCCATTTGTTACACATTATTTAGTCACAACTGATAATGTTCCCCTACCTTCCATCATGTAAAGCTAAAAATCCATGACCACTGGAGAAATACCTTTCCTTGAAAGAATTCAAAATGGATTTAAAAAAAAAATGTGAAAGTGTCACATGTTGCACCACTGCACCATGTGAGAGTGTCTCATGTTGCTCATTCACAGGGTGAAACATTATTTTAAAAAGAGGAAAAAGGAAGAAAATCGTGAAGTTTATAGAGATGAGATTTATATATGAGGTGTCCTCTGATCGTTTTGTATCTCACCCATACCCATGATTTGGGGAGATCCTAACCTCCTCTTCAATCTATAAAAGGAGACTTTTCACATGATAAATGGTGAATAGATAATGGAGAATAAATAGTAGTGAGTAATGGTTGATATCTTTATCTTATGATTTGAGACTAGAATATTGTCTTTTTCCTTGAGGGATTATTTTGTCAAAATATTCAGTTGATGGTGATGGAACTCGTGGAAGAAATGTGGGTATTGGAGAAATGAACCATTGGAAAGAGATTCACAAAACCAAGGCATTGGTTGCAACTCTTCCATTATTATTAATACAGATGTTAGAAAAATAAGATCATGGAGAAATAAAAAATAAAACAAATGTGGAAATAAAACATAGAACATACACAATACAATAAAGACACAGATATACGTGGTTCACCCAATGTGGGCTACGTCCACTGGAGAAATTTCGAGATCCTTCCTTTATTATTATCCAACAAATGAAGGGATACAACCTATATCACGCCTATTGTAACTTCCTCTTCTTTCTCTCACAGTCTCCTCTCTCAGAAAAAAATATCTATAATGATTCATAGCCACAATACATTTCCCTCATAAAGGAGGGTTTCCTTCTAGGGAAAAAAACCCTAACATAACTTCTACCATCAGATATGCGACCTTATAATTAATAGTCTAGATTTACAATGAAATTACAATATAAATTTACAAGGAAAGTTTTCCTGAGGGGAATAGTGTCCCCCGAACCACCGTTGGGGTCTCGCTTTCCCCCAAACCCTGCAAAGGGGGTAACCCCCCTCTGCACTCCCCCGTGAGGAGGAGTGTACATTCTTCCAAGGTTTAAAGTATTTATGGGGTATAAACATGGATAAAAACAAATACCTTTGAATCAGGAAGATAATCAGGATCTGCAATTAACAATCTCCCACTTGGAGACTGATCTCAATAACTCCACTGTTGTTGTATATGCTCGACTATGATCCTTATTGGACCTGGAAAATTTCTCATATTCATCTTCATTCTTTAAGACCAACTAAAACTAAGCAGGAACTCAGTTTCTCCCTGGTTACTCCATTAGTTAACATGTTTGCAAGATCCTGGCTAGTGTGTATCTTTTCCAACTTCAAATGTTCATATTCCAAGACAGATTGTATGAAATGATACCTGAGTTGTATATGCTTATTATTCAAATGGAATGATTTTTTATTTGCAAGATGAATGGAACCCTCACTGTCACAGTTACACCTTCTATTCTCCTTCTTCATTCCCAATTCCTCCATAAACCTTTGTAAACAAATCATCTCTTTACTATGCTCTGTAGAAGCAACATAACTTGCCTCTATTGTTGAAATTGCAACAACCTTTTGTAGTTATGAAATCTATTGGCACAGGGGTAGACCCAAGGTTCAACGCTAAAAAATCACACCAAGAAAACCCTAACTGCCATCCCTTTCGACAACACCTGTGAAGCAGATGGAGTCTCACCTGAGGTAGAGGCAAGTGGGGTTACAGGACTCAAGTGTCTACAACCTAGATGTAACATAGATATATCATCACAATACTTAATAGATAACTTAGCAATCAATATGCATCAAGTTCTAAGTTTTAGTCACTTCGCAGATTAAACCCTCAATACAGAATGAAACTGTAATAAAGAAATCTAACACTTCCAAGCACTTAGCATAATCTCATATCTAACATTCATTCACATAATAAGCACTAAGCATTCATAGATCTATCTATCATACATCAAGAATAGTGCACTAAGATAATAAAACACAATATTAGGAACACATTGCACAAAGCACATCAACACAGGATATACGTGGTTCACCCCAGTGTGGGGATATGTCCACCAATGTTCTTCTCTTATTACTAGTCTCTTCCAATATTCTTACATGCACTAAGCCAGAATGCCAACTCTGGATAGGATAGGAGATCTACGCACACCTTTCCATATCCTCCTTCCCCAAGTGGTATCAAAACACAAAGCCTTACAAAGTTTGTCTCCACCAAGCACTTAAAAAACACTTGCACTTAGCTCTGCAATCCTTAACACATGTTCTTCCACATAGCTAACATTAGCACTAATCCAAATACCACTATAATAACATATATTGAACTACTCTTACATCGTCTGGCTACTTATTTATACATTAAAACAAGGCCCTAAGCATGGGTAAACCCATGGGACGACATCCCATACCTATTACATAAACCCTAAAAGCCCCAAAAATCCCGCAAAAAGGGTGAGATCCCATGATCTCCACTTCACTTGGGCACTTCATCTTTGACCAGCATGTTGAAGTCCCAAAAATGGTCAAACATGACCAACATTTCCACAAAACTTGGTCGAGGGCCAAAATGCCCCCAACACTCACCTGTGACTCATCTTGAGTCACTATGATCTGGGCAATACTGCTTCGAAGGCCTCGAGCTTAGCTCAAGCTTCCATGACTTTCTGCTTCGCTAGAGCCTACTGCTCGGTGAACTCGTGAATGACTTTCTCGGTGACAGGCCCTTCCAGGCACTGCTTCAATTTGCAACCACCTGTTCCAGCTATGATCCTTGTCCCTTGATCTCTTCAAAGAGGGTGTAGGCTTCATTCTGCAATGACTGGAGTTGTTGTGTCACCTCCAACACTCTTCTTTGGATCGCAGTGACCTGCTTCTAAACTACGTGTTTTTCCTATGCCCTCTTCATATTCTCCACTATTGTAAGCAACTTCAACTGTGCTTTCACTGTAGATGCTTCCTTCTTCGCCTCCTAGAGTTGTTCCTCCAATGTCCTCAGTTTTGGGTCTTCTGCAAGGTGCTTATAGGTCTGCGCACTTCGGTTACTTAGTTGATTACATTCTGAAGCCAATGATTTGATTCTTTCACCTGTTTTCCTTGAAGTTTCTTCCCTCTGATCCTGCACTTCTTGTGGAGTGCTCGAAACTGCTTGCAGTTCCAACTTAGCTACTCTTTCTTGAAGCTATTGAATGGATTCAACGAGCTTCCCCACTTGGCTCTTAGCTATCTCTTCTTCCATATGGGCCAAGCCTTACACAGAACAAAGTGATCTAACCAGTGTCTCCTTGACCCTAGTCTGCTCCACGAGAAGTTGGTATTTTTCTCTCTGAATCTGCTCTTTGTCCTCCTCAAACTTTGCTCTCATGTCATCTTTTTTTTATTCTGCAACCCGAAGTTGCTCTAGGGATTCCTCATTTGCTACTTCAAGGCCTATGTGGCCTATTATTTTTCTTCCTATACTCGACAAAGGTGAGACTCTATTGCATCTTCTATCCTTCTCAATTATGTGGGCTCATCCCCCAATTCTCCACCTTCTGATGACGATGGCACAATAGACACTGCACGGTTCAAATAAAGAGCTTGTTCTACCCCCTTCAAATCTACCTCGATTTTGTCATATATTTTCTCCTGCTTTGCTTCATTTAACTATAACATATCCTTCAGAGCATCTACTATAGCTGCGATGATGAGGTCAATATCATACACTATGAACACATTCTACGATTAAGGCTTATTGGCTCATGACTTGTTTTGTGCTAAGGGTTTCTTCGTAGAAACCTTCCTTTTATTTGATGTCTCGACCTCTATAAGGGGTTCCTTCGGTGATGTTACTTCACCTTTTTTCTTGCTTGTCTTCTTCCCCTTCCTCTTCTTGGTTTACTTCGTCGCCTCCTCCTCCTCCAGGTGAGTCAAATGCAGTTTCCTCCAATGCATTGTTTATCTCCTGCACTTCTTCATTTTTCTTCTTCTTCTTAGCGTTGCTCGGTCCATCCCACTCTGTTCGGGTGACCAAAGGGCTTCCAATGATGTTGGGGTCAGAGAGATCTGTCTCCTAGAATGGTATAAGGAATTTAACTGGCCATTCCTTGGTTATCTCCTCCATGTCTTCGTCAGTCAATTTGTAGTAAGAATGAAACTCCTCCTTGATTTTGTCCCTATGCACAGTGATGTAAATGAAGTGTTGGTCTGTGTGAAAATTCTCTAGTGGCTTGTAAGTATGCAAGGTGTTTGAGGTCATTCGGGGGAATGAATCAATGGCACGTGTGAGCTTTAGGTAGTAATTGTGAAACACCGCATTTGATTCCCACTGCTTCTCCATGTAACTTGTATACCACAAGGTGGTGAACCTAGTGGCCAATGGTTCTAATGGCTCAAATTGAGGGAATGTTGCTCCCTCCAGCATCTCCCAAGAGACAAATGATATGAGAATCAATAGTCAACTAAAGTGGAACTAATATCCTTAGTCATGTTCTTCGCGACAATCCTTCTCCAACTCATTGACGAGGTAGCTCGCCTAGTTCATTTGCATGCCCTCAATGCACCCCTTCTCCACATCGTCATAGGTATCCTTTATACGTTGCGCTAGGGAGTGATATAAAACCTTCCCTGGAAATAATTGTTGAGGGTCCGATCCTTTCACACTCAGTCCAATGATCATGTGGATCAGTTCCAGATCCACAGTCACATGCATTTCTAACCAGAGATAAAATCCATGGTAGCACAATAGGAGGAGTTTAATGCACGTGTTAACCTCCTAATATCTTCTGAAGTGGGGGATCTTCATCACGTTGAGGATCGTGGACCTCTCGATATCCTTGATCCATGAATGGGGAAATATCTTTGGCCTCTTCCTAGTTATCTTGGTTAGGTATCGATGTGGTGCGAGCATCGCATAATTCTTCCTGTCTCTAAGGTTGAAATTGTTGATCTTAAGATCAAGGATTGGTCCTAGTTGTGGTTCAACAACATGTATACCCTTCGGGGGGTATGCAGTGATGAGCCTATACTCAAATTCATGCAGGATGTTTTCATGACTAATCACGCCAGCCAGAGGTAGGATGTAATCAGGCAAGACCGACGGGATCAACTTTGTGTTCGCTAGGTCGTCCCAGTGCTTGCTTATTTTCTCATTCATTGTTCAACTAGATCGACGTGCAATTGAGGGGGAGGATTTCAATGTAGTCATCGATGAGGCTTGTACTCCTAAGGACATGACCTTCTTAGCCATAAGGTTGATCAAGATTTCTTCTACCGATTTCTCTACTGTGCTAAAGTCGCCCGACATGCATGCTCGTAAAAAAATAACTTGGGTGGTGATTGAAAATTCATGGTAATCAAAATGGTTGGTGAGGTCTCAAAAGCACAATGCGATAGCAATAAACTCTCTTGTTATCTCAGATAATCACAATTTTCAAAAGTGTCCCCGGTGAGGAATTTAATGGATTAAATAAACAATGTCATAATGGGTTCCTTCAAAGGATCAAAAAAGCCTCAATCAATATGATTCCATCCGTTATGGCACAGTCCCAATGGTCCAATGGAAATCTTTCTGCTAATAATTGAGTTTATAGTCATTCTGGAGTGTCGTTCTAATGGTCGAGATGCCTCTAATGGTCATATTTCTTCACCATGGCGAAGTTCTAGTCTGTGTTGTTATGCTATTTCAGCGAGGTACAGGTTCTGTAATCATTCTTTCTGCGAAGTCCTCTTTGGAACCTCCTACATTTTTTCTAACTTCGCTTTCTTTTTACTAAGCTTTCTCGCCTTCTTTCTTGTGATCTGAGTCTTTGGGTTCCTCTTTCCATTCTTATTCTTATTTTCTTCTAGTAAAGGGACTTTTCATTGTTGAGGGTCTTTCAAAGGGTTCGAGTGTAGTACCTCTTCTCTTACTTCTTCTAGGGTAGGTGATCTTCTCTCCTGCATGAACAAGTTTTGTAATCCTTCTTGTGTTCTTTCAACTTCAACAACATTCTACTGCTTTGAATTTTCCTCCTATTCTTGTATTAGTCTCACTACTTTTCTGGTTACGAAGTCCCTTAATTCTTAATTTTTATGTTATGTGGCTTCCTCTTCTTCTTTCCTTCAGATTTTATCTTTCTCAATCCAGGCCTTTCCTAGCATAAGTGAAAAAGGAGTTCTATTCTTAACAAACTTTATGACCTCAAATTCTTCTTCAGTTGCTGCTCCATGGGCTATCATAGGTACATGAGTAAGTCTTCCACACAGGGTTATCATATTTCATTTACACAAGCCTATCCATCCCAATGAAGGAATCATAGTCAGATTTCCCAAAATTTCCCAAGTTCTTTTTGACATGATATTCACCTGTGTTTCTTCATCTAGAACACAGTCTATGTCATAGTCTCCTATTATTGTTTCTATGCATTCCTTCTCTTTTAAGATCTCTAGTAAACTTATGTCTCTGTGATCATTCAGTGTTTCTTTCAGCTGTAATAACATAGTCTCTGATTATTTCCAGTTCTCTAGCATATCCTTGGTTTCTTGACCTTCTTCATGGTTTTCTTGTCTCAGGTTCATATTTTCAACTTTAGCAATCATTCTAGGGAAATCCAAAACCTTATGACCAACAAATTTATAAAAAAGACAAATATGACCTCTACCAGGGAATTCCTTAGCAAGATGTCTCAGTCTTCTGCAACTATAACAAAGCGTCAATCCTCTATTTCTCTTAAATGTTCCCCAACCTTTCTTGTACTGTGCACTGGGATCATAGTGATGGACCTGCAACCTACAAAAATTCTTTCTAGGTTCTTGCATCCACTTGTCAGTCCAAAAATTCTTTCTATACATAGGAATAACATATCTTTCACTATTTCTATCAAAACTATTCAGATCAAATCTTCTTTCTTCTAGTTGTGCCCTAGTTTTCAGACTAGGACCAAATCTTTCAAACATACCTAGATTCATACTTTAGAAGAAAAATTTTATACTTATCTTACCTTTATCAGAGCACAAAGATTTTAAGATCATACCTCTTTTCTTTAGATCAGACTTCTCTTTTATCACAGATCTTTGCAAGTCAAGTAGAATACTGTGAACTACAACAATAGATATACACACAGAACTTTCTCTTTTCTTCAGTTCCTAGCAATCACAGTTTCATGTTCTGACAAAGGAACCATTTGTTGGCACAGGGGCAGACCCAAGGTTCAACACTACAATGATGCACCAAAAAAAGCCTAACTATCATCCCTTTCGCTAACACCTGCGAAGCAGATGAAGTCTCACCTGGGGTAGAGGTAGGGGGGGTTGTAGGACTCAAGTGTATACAACGTAGCTGGGACACAGATCTGTGATCACAATACTTAATAGAGAACTTAGAAATTAATATGCATCAAGTTCTAAGTCTTAGTCACTTCGCAAATTAAACCCTCAATATAGAATGGCACTGTAATAAATAGATCTAACACTTCCAAGCACTTAGCATAATCTTAGATCTAACATTCATTCACATAATAAGCCCTAAGAATTCATAGATCTATCTATCATACATCAAGAATCATGCACAAAGCAAATGAAACACAATATCAGGAACACATTTCACAAAGCACATCAACACAGGATATACGTGGTTCACCCCAGTGTGGGGCTACGTCCACCAATATTATTCTCTTCTTATTAGTCTCTTCCAATATTCTTATGTGCACTAATTCAAAATGCCAACTCCACATAGGACAGGAGATCTATGCACACCTCTCCAGATCCTCCTTCCCCAAGTGGTATCAAAACACAAAGCCTTACACAGTCTGTCTACACCAAGCACTTACAAAACACTTGCACTTAGCTCTGCAAGCCTTAACACATCTTCTTGCACATCGCTAACATTAGCACTAAGCCAAATACCACTACAATAACACATATAAAACTACTCTTACATCGCTTGGCTACTTATTTATACATTACAAAAAGGGCCTAAGCATGGGTAAGCCCATGGGATGACATCCCATACCCGTTACATAAACCCTAAAACCCTCCAAAAATCTCGCAAAAAATGTGAGATGAGGCAATCTCCTCTTTGCCTAGGTGCTTTGTCTTCGAATAGCCTGTTGAAGTCCCAAAAATGGTCAAACACGACCAATTTTTCCACAAAACTTGGTCGAGGGACAACAAAATCTAACTTAGTGTTGTTCCACCTATAGTAAAAACATACCTTGTGGTGCTCCTCCTTCTATATTTATCACATGCCATATCTGAATCAACATATACCTATAGAACAATGTATGAACCACCAAAACATAATGCATGAGTATCAGTACCTCTCAAATACCTGAGAATCCACTTTACTACCTCCAAATGTTCTTTACTTGGATTGTTCATATACCTTCTCACAACTCCCACTGCATGTGCAATATCTGGTCTTGTGAAAACCATCACATACATCAAGATGACAAATGATGAGGAATAAGGGACCCTGTACATGTATTATATCTACTCATGTGTCTTGGGACACATTTCCTTAGTTAATTTGAAATGGTTTACCAAAGGTGTACTAAGTATTTTTTCATTCTGCATTCCAAACCTCTCCAACACCTTCTCTATGTACTCACCCTGAGACAATGTCAATTTGTGATTTTTCCTGTCTCTTGTTATTCTCATACCAAGGATTTTCTTTGCACCACCCAAATCATTCATTGCAAATGAAGTATCTAATTTCTTATTGAGCACATTTATATCCTTCATATTAAACCCCATAACAAGCATGTCATATACATACAATAGAAAGATAATATAGCTTCCATTTTCTAGCCTTTTAAAATAAACACATTGATCAAAATGACATCTACTATAACCTTGTTCTATCATAAACCTTCCAAACTTCAAATACCATTTCTTTGGAGCTTTCTTTAGGCCATACAAGGTCTTCTTCAACCTTCATACCAAATTCTCCTTTCCTTTGACATCATACCCCCGTGGTTGCCGCATATACATCTCTTCCTCCAAATCCCCATGGAGAAACATTGTTTTTACATGTAAATGGAAGATGTAAATATTATATTTCCACAAGACTTAAAATATTCTTAATTGAAGTCATTTTAACAAGAGAAAATATTTCATCAAAATATATACCTTTCTTTTGTGCAAACCCCTCTACAACAAGTCTAGCCTTGTACTATTTTTTTCCTCCATATTCTTCCTTCAACTTGTAAACCCATTTATTCTGCAATTCTCTTTTTCCTGCAGGCAAATGAACCAAGTCCTAAGTCTGGTTATTTACCAAGGAATCCATTTCCTCTTTCATGCCTTGCTTCCACTTATTTTTGGTGTCTACCTGCATTACCTCTTCATAACATTCTGGTTCACCAGAATCAGTCAACAATAAATGATACAATCAAGGACAGTATTGTTCAGAGGGTCTACTTAACCTTGTATATATTCTAACAACACTTGCAGGAGTTTGAGGTACCTATTGATCATGTTGTTGTACATTATGATTTTTTGGTACCTATGGATTTTCTTTTTCAGTGATCTCATCAAGCATTGTGTATTCTATTTTTTCTTTTTCCTATTTATTTCCCTGTAGTTGATATTTGTGCATGATCTTCTCATTGAATATGAAATATCTAATCCTAATAATTTTTTTATTTTCATAATCCCATAAGAGATAACCAAAATCATTAACAGAGTATCCAATAAGGGTACACTTCTTGTATTTTTCCTCAAGATTTGTTCTATTTTCTTTATCAATATGGACAAATCATTCACAACCAAAAGTCTTCAAAAAAGAATACTTTACCTTTTTACATGTACATGCCTTCTCTAGGATTATACCATCCAAAGAGCTTGAAGGTCCTTTGTTTATTAAGTAAACAATGATATTTACAACATATTCCCTTAAATGTAAGGGGAAACCAGCATGCAATCCCATACTCCTTGCACACTCCATGATTGTCCTATTCATCCTTTCTGACACACCATTTTATTGTGGTGTTCCTGGAACTGTCTTCTTGATCCATATGGATATCAGTGGCCACCCACCTTTTCCAACTGGCTCAAAACAGTTTTCTAACATTTTTGGCAATTTACTATTTTTAGCAATTTTAACTTCCGAGGCCATTTTGAGGGCCTAAATGAAGGTTTTTCAGTATCAAGCTCCTAAATGATATCCAAAGGCATGATTGAGCCCCCAAAATGAATCTCCTCAATAATACCTTTCCAATGGGCTATCACACACCTAAAACAGAGATCATATGCAAAAGTTACGACCTTGGGAAGTTGATGTACTAACTTACCCAAACGGGGCCCACATGACTTTTGGCACTTCATCTCCTAGGGTTAGGTTTTTGTATGTCTAGGGTTTTTAGAATTCTTTCTTATTGTAAAAAGGCCTTCAGAGCCTTATTGTAATATTCTTCTTGTGAATGCGCATTGTCATCACATCTCTTCTCAGAGATAAGCCGCCACCATTCCAGCAAGCTTGTTTCCGCTGCATTTTAAAATTTCAGCTTATTTCGTTATTGAATAGAAAACCAGTTTTACTGTATCTATGTTATTTTGTGTTAAGAACCTGTTAATAACCTGTATTCATTTCATTCTGCTCATAAAATCAGGATCAGTGGTATCAGAGCGGTATGCTCCTTGTCGTCTTAATGCATGTCCCCAACGAGGTCGGAGTACAAAGAGTTGGGTCTTGAGCTTATTTCTCTTGAGGACAAAATCTCTCGCATGCCCAAGTGACCTCCCATGGAAGGAGAAAATAAATATGATGGGACCAAATATCCTTTCAAACTATTGATTGAGGAATCCCTCACGCAACAAAGAAGCGATATGATGGATAGTTTCACTCAAATCCTTTGGTGACTACCAACAAGCGACGCATCTTCTTCGAATGGAGGCATTGCCCCCTTCAAGGTAAAAATAAAATTTGATATTCCTAAATTTGAAGGTCAGATAGATGCAAATGATGTAGACAAGTGGTTGAATCTACTAGAAGGGTATTTTTCTATTCATAAATTTTTGAATAGAGAAAAGATTACTTTTGCGCTCCTCAGAGCCGTTCCCCATGTCAAAGATTGGTGGGAAAATTTCTGTGAGAAAAAGGAAACAGAGGAAACCTCATTATTTTCAGTCAAGGCAACCTGGGAATCCTTCAGGGATGCTATTAAGGAACAACACTACCCTGTTGGAAGTTATGACGACCTATATACCAAATGGACCACACTGTGGCAAGAAAGAGACCAAGCAGTGCCAGATTTCACAAATATCTTCCATACCTTGTGCACCAAGTTGGGTATCAAAGATTCAGAGCGACATCTGGTGCTCAAGTATCATGGTGATATGCATAGATAAATCCAGACTGAAATGGAATTTTTGGACATCTCATCCTTGTGCACGGCCTACCGATATGCCATCAAAATCAAGCAGAAGCTTAAACAAAAGACATGGCAATTTGGGCCTGGGAACCCCTGACAAAATAATCCATGAAAGGGTGGTCCCAACCCACCGAACAAAGGACAGATAAAATATGGACAGTATCAGGACAACCAGTACAATCCACAAGCAAAGAAGGACACCAGAAAGACAAAGAAAGATATCGGGAAGTGGTGCGACTTCCATAAGAGCCCTTGGCATAACATTGTTGATTGTCGTACAACATCAAGCCCATCAAAGATGAGGTATTGTGTGATGTTTAGCCTCTCGAAGTTTGTGATGTTATTTTGGGCCAACCTTATTTATGGAAATGTCATGTTGTATATGAGTCTAGGCCTCGTAGTGTTATTACTACTTTGAACAGGAAATTGTACAGGATACCCGAGGCAGTCCCACCTAGTTCTATTTCCTTGATCTCTGCTAAGAAATGCAGGAAGGTCATCTCTCAGATAGGGAAGTTTGTATTCTTCATGATTCACTCTCAAAATAAACAAAAGATTGTAGCCACATCTAAGGTCTCTCTAGCTGACCTCTCCACACAGCAAAAGAAAGTAGATTAGGTTATGGAAGAATACTCGGATATCTTCTCCTCACCTATAGGGGTACCTCTGCACTGCCAGGTCATGCACCCCATCGATCTGACCCCCGACGCACCACTTTCCAATGGGCCAATCTATCGTTGCTCTTTGTTAGAGAATAAGGAGATCAAGCGACAGATCCAAGAACTTCTCCACAAGGGGCACATCCACCCCATCTCACCACCTTGTAGGAGCCCAATCATGCTAGTATAAAAGAAATATGGAACCTGGTGACTCTGTATTGATTATCGGGCTCTGAATAAAATCACTGTCAGAAACCAGTACCCGATTCCCCGAATCGATGACCTCCTTGATCAAATCACAGGGGCCAAATACTTCAGTAAGATTGATCTAAAGTCTGGCTACCACCAGGTCTCGATAGAATAGACAAATGTATGGAAGACCACATTCAAGTCAAAGGAAGGACTTTTTGAATGGTTGGTCATGCCCTTTGGTTTGACAAATTCTGTAGCCACTTTCATGAGGATTATGGATGATATCTTGCAACCATTCACCAATACTTTTGTAGTGGTGTATCTAGATGACATTCTAATTTACAACAAGACTTGGGCCGAACACTTGTAGCATATTCAGCAGGCTCTACACACCCTATGGCAGCACAAGCTATATGCCAACCTACAAAAATGCTCCTTCGGCATGGACAGGGTCCATTACCTGGGCTACATCATTGATCAGCATGGCGTACATGTGGATCCAAACAAGATCCAAGTCATCCATGAATGGCCAGCCCCAACAACACTCACTGAGCTTCGAAGCTTCTTGGGAATTGCTAATTTCTACCATAGGTTTGTGTTGGGTTTCTCCCATATTGCATGGGCCCTTAACCAAATAAACAGGGTTCGTGGTAAGGTGAAATTTGTGTGGGGCTGGTCCCAACAACAAGTGTTCGATGATTTGAAGTAGAACTTGTGCTCATCCCTAGTAATTTCACTACCAGACATACAACATCCCTTTGAGATCAAGACAGAGGCTTCAGACTATGCTGTGGGCGTCCTTCTCACTCAGCATGACCACCCTGTGGCCTATCATAGTGAGACACTATCAAATACTGTCTGTAAGTACCCTACTTATGAAAAAGAAATGTACTCCATTTTGAAATCATGCTGCCAATGTAGAAATTACATTCTTTGGAAGGAGACAGTCATCCACACTAATCATAATCCACCGCAGTGCATGCAGACACAGGTAAAATTGTAGAATTACCGCCATCAAAAGTGGTCCACATACTTGCAACAATTCCACCTCAACATCAAGTATAAACCAGGAAGCACCAATCGTGTTGTTCATTGCCTCAACAGACCACTAGTCATGTCACTCACCACAATGCTAGACTCTTGCGGCCATGAGACATCTAGATGGCCCCAACTCTATGAGACAGACCCTGACTTCGCCACCACCTACCAAATGTTGGGTGCAAATGTAATTGTCAATAATTTCCATCTTTAGGATGGGTTGTTGTGTCGTCTAGGCCATATCTGTGTTCCATCAAGTGAGCAAGCAAAGATGATCTGGGAAGCCCACTATAGTCAGGTGGCAGGACACTTCAGCATCGAAAAGACAGTGGCGATGCTATAGAAACATTTCTACTAGCCGAAACTTCGACAGGAGGTCAACAAGTATATTAGGTCCTGCACTGCTTGTGCTATTGCCAAACCAACCACTAAGAAATAGGGCATGTACACCCCTCTTCCTACTCCTGACTAGCCATGGTAATCCATCTCAATGGACTATATGTTAGGCCTCCCATCCACCAAGCAGGGAAATGAGTGTGTTTTTGTGGTTGTTGATCGCTTTTCTAAGATGGCGATTTTGGTTGCCTACAAGAAGAACATCACAGCAGAGGCCACTACCAAACTCTTCTTTGAATGAGTCTGGGTACATTTTGGAATCCCAAAAACCATTGTCTTAGATAGGGATAGTCAATTTCTCAACACATTATGGTCGAGCCTCTGGTCACTACTAGACACCAAGCTCACCAAATCCACAACCTTCCACCCCCAGACAAATGGCCAAACCAAGGTTGTAAATTGAATGATTGTGCATATCCTTCACATGTATAATTAAAAGAACCCTCACACATGGGATGAGAGCCTTCCCTATGTCCATCATAGCTACAACTGAGCCTTGCATAGCTCAACCAGCCACAACCCCTTTCAAGTGGGGTTGGGATTCCAACCATTGGATCCCATAGATGTTGCACTTCCCCTTGCGGTCACCTCGACTGACTCATTTCCTACTCCAACTGAAGCTGACAAAGCCACCTAGTTCATTGAGAAGATTCAGCACATCTGCCAATAGATTATGGATTTCCTACAGAAGTCCAATGACAATTACAAATATTGCCATGATCAACATCGAGTGCCACATAAGTTTCAGGTGGGCGAAAAAGTTTGGTTGCACTTGTAGAAAGAACGCCTTACAGGACCCCATTAGAAGCTTCACCCACTCTATTATGGATTGTACACTATCACCAAGGCCATGGGGGATAATTCTTTTGAGATCAACAGTCCTCCTTTCCTTGGCCTGCACCCAGTGTTCAACGTGGATCTCCTTTGCCCTTATTTCCCACCATTATTGGACACCTCAAAAGTAGCAGAACAACTGACACCAATAGAGCTCAACCCTGACTGCATACAATAGGCATCCAATGATCAATTGTGGATAAACAGATCAAGGGCACTTGAAAACAAAGGATCCAACTTTATCAAGTTGTCAAAGTAGGGCATCTCCTGCACCAAGGCAAGTGGCTCACCCGGGGCCAAATTTAGCATAAATTTCCTCATCTAATGGGGGACCTCAACACAATGGAGACCATTTCTTCCTAAGGATGGAGGATTGATCCAGATGGATATCAGTGGCCACCCACCTTTTCCAACTGGCTCAAAATAGTTTTCTGACATTTTTGACAATTTACTATTTTTAGCAATTTTAACTTCCAGGGCCATTTTGAGGGCCTAAATGAAGGTTTTTTGGTATCAAGCTCCTCAATGATAGCTAAAGGCATGATTGAGCCTCCAAAATGAATCTCCTCAATTATACCTTTACAATGGGCTATCACATGCCTAAAACGGAGATCATATGCAAAAGTTACGACCCCAGGAAGTTGATGTACTAACGTACCCAAACGGGGCCCACATGACTTTTGGCGCTTCGTCTCCTAGGGTTAGGTTTTTGGATATATAGGGTTTTTGGAATTCTTTATTATTGTGAAAATGCCTTCAGATCCTCATTGTAATCTTCTTCTAGTGAATGCGCACTGTCGTCACATCTCTTCTCAGAGATAAGCCGCCACCATTCCAAGAAGCTTGTTTCCGCTGCATTTTACAGTTTCAGCTTATTTCATTATTGAATATAAAACCAGTTTTACTGTATCTCTGTTATTTTGTGTTAAGAACCTGTTAATAACTTGTATTCATTTCGTTCTTCTCATAAAATATGTATCACTTCTCTCTACAAATACCATGGTATGAACAGTAATAATCAAACTCCTTGATGCAATATTCACCTCCATTGTTTGATATCAAACAATTCAACCTTTTTCCTGTCTCATTCTCAACCAAATCTTCCATTTCTTAAAAGTATCAAAAATATCATATTTTTGTCGAATGAAATAAACCCAAGTTTTTCTAGTTGCATCATCAATAAAAGTAACATAATAACGAGAGCCACCAAGTAAAGTTAACTGAGCTAGTCCCCATACATTTGTATGCACAAGCTCTAACCTTTCACTCTTCTTTTCTTTTCCAACTCTAAGAAATCTGACTCTCTTATGTTTTCCTTAAACAAAATGCTGACAAAAATCCAAATCAATTTGTTTAAGAACTGGAATTTTTTTTATTTTGTGAAGTATTTGCATCCCATTCTCACTCATGTGTCCAAGACTATGATGCCACAGTGTTGTATCCACTTCTGTAGAAGATAAAGAGATAGAAGAGTCAGTATTACCAGTACATACATACAATGTACCTACCTTCTCTCCTTTTTATATCACCAATGATCCTATGGTGACCTTCCACACCTTATCTGTAAATATGGATATACAACCTTCACTTTCCAACTACCTTATTGAAGTTATATCTTTCCTTAGATATGGAACATGTCTTACCTCTTTCAACAACCATTGGTTTCAATTGCTTTGCTTTATTTTTACCTTTCCCATTCCAACAATTTTGCATGGTACATCATCACCCAAATGAACCAGTCCAAAGTAACCTTAAACATTGTTGGCCCTTAACTAGGTTTTGAGGAAAAGCTGGTCATGTTTGACCATTTTTGGGACTTTGACAGGTTGGTCGAAGATAGAGCGCCCAGGGGAAGCGGAGATCATGGGATCTTGCCCATTTTTTGGGCTTTTTGGGCTTTTATGGTTTATGTAACAGGTATGGGATGTCAGCCCATGGGGCTTACCCATGCTTTGGCCCCTCTTTGTAAAAGTATAAATAAGTAGTTAAGCAATGTAAGAAGTAGATCTAGTAGTGGGCTATGTGCACCATATGTTGTAAGTGTTGGCTTAGTGCAAGAGACTGTAAGAGGCTTTGTGCACAGACTATGTAAGACTTTGTGCTAGTTGGCTCTGGACCTTGACCTATTTTTGGGAAGGAGGATCTGGCAGGGTGCATGTAGATCTCCTGTCCTTTGCGGAGCTGGATCTATGGCTTTGTGCATAGGAGCAAAATAATGTAAGAATCTTGCAGACTAATAAAGAAGAAGAATATTGTTGGACATAGCCCCACACTGGGGTGAACCACGTATATCCCGTGTCAATGTGATTTGTGAAATGTGTTCCCGATGTTTTATTTATTACATCGTTGTTCTGTATTTAGGGTTTAATCTGCGAGGTGAATAGAATTTAAAGAACTAATGCATATTGATAGTTAAGTTCTCTATTAAGTATTGTAATCACAGATCTGTGTCCCAGCTAGTTTGTAGACACTTGAGTCCTATAACCCCCCTGCCTCTACCTCAGGTGAGACTTCATCTTCTTCACAGGTGTTGCCGAAAGGGTCGGTAGTTAGGGTTTTTTTGGTGTGATGTTGAAGCATTGAACCCTGGTTCCAACCCTGTGCCAACGAGTGGTTCTGTTGTCGGGACCTGAAACTATGATTGTTGGGAACTGAAGAAAAGAAGAAAGTTATGTGTGTAGATCTGTTGTTGTAGTGCGCAGTATTCTAATTGACTTGTAAATCTCAGTGCTAAGAAAGGAACCAGATATGAAGGAAAGAGGTACTATATTAAATCTTTGTGCTCTAGTAAAGGTAATATAAGTGGAAACATTTTTCTTCGAAAGTATGAATCTAGGTATGTTTGATAGATTTGGTCCTAGTCTGAAAACTAGCGCACAACTAGAAGAAAGAAGATTTGATATAAATAAATTTGATAGAAATAGTGAAAGATATGTTATTCCTATGCATAGAGAGAATAGTTGGACTAAAAAGTGGATGCAGGACCCTAGAAAGAATTTTTTTTAGGTCCATCACTGTGATCCCAATGCGAAGTACATAAAAGGTTGGGGATCGTTTAAAAGAAAGAGAGGATTGACACTGTGTTATAATTGTCGAAGACTGAGACATCTTGCTAAGGAGTGCCCTGGTATAGGTAATATATGTCTTTGTTGTAAAGTTGTTGGTCATGAATTTTTGGATTGTCCAAGGATGATTTCTAAAGTTGACAAGATGAATATGAGACAATAAAGCTATAAGTAAAGTCAAGAAACTAAGGGTATGTTAGAAAACCAAAAAGACTCAGAGACTATGTTATTATAGATGAAAGAAACACTAAGTGATCACAGAGACATCAGTCTACCAGAGATCTTAAAAGAAAATTAGTGCCTAGAAACAAGAATAGGAGAATTTGACATAGACTATGTATTGGATGAAGAAACACATGTGAAAATTATTCCATAAAGCACTTGAGAAATTTTGGGAAGACCCGTTATGGTTCCTTCATTGGGAGGGATCAGATTGTTTCAAGGAAAGATGATAACCCTATGTAAACGAGTTAATAATGTACCTATGATAGCCCATGGAACATCGACTGAAGAATAATTTGAGGTCATTAAGTTTATTGAGAACAACACTCCTTTTTCACTTTTATTAGGAAAGACCTGGATTGAGAAAGATCAGATCTGAAGGAATGAAGAAGAGGAAGCCACAAAACAGAAAAAGTAAGAATTAAGGGATTTCATGGCCAATAAAATAGAGCGACTAATAGATGAACAAGAGGACAAGTCGAAGCAATTGAGGGACAGATAATTAACTATCAAGGTTGAAAAAACACAAGAAGGCTTAAAGAACCTGCCCATGTAGGAGAGAAGAGCACCTACCCTAGAAATAGTAAGAGAAGATATATTATATTTGAACCCTTTGAGAGAACATCAACAATGCAAAGTTACTATGCTAGGAGAATATAAGAATAAGAATGGAAAGAGGAACCCAGAGACTCAGATCACAGGAAAGAAGGAAAGAAAGATTAGCAAGAAGAAAACAAAGTTAGAAAGACTATAGGAAGTTCCATAGGGGACTTCATAGAAGGAAGGCTTATAGAAATTGAACATCGCCGGAATAGAAGAACGATGCAAAATGGTACTTCTCCATGACGAAGTTATATGACTGTTGGAGGCATCCCATCCATTAGAACGATGCTCTAGAATGGATAGAAACACAGTTATTTCCATAAAGATCACCATTGGACTGTTGAGACCATGCCATAATGGATGGATTCATAGTGATTAAGGAATTTTGACCCATTGAAGGAACCTCTTATGATATTTCTTATTTAATCCATCGAATGCCTCATGTTATAACCCTAAATTGCACCAGACATGCATACCTAGCATCAGGCCATCTAACTTGCTATCTTTTCCAAGCCATCATTGAACAACTCTTCTAAAAACCATTGTTTTGAAGGTGTACATTCCCTGCACCACTACTTCCCACGTACACACACTTGATACACCACTACAACCCATGTACACTCACATAATATCACAAAAAATGAAAATTGCAAAGGGATACGGCTTTTCGGGCCGTTACTTAATCATTTGACCACCCATAGCGAGTCACCCCAACCATTACTATATATTTTGGCCTATAAAAGAAAGGTTTGGGGTACCATTTCAAGGAGAAGCATGAGAGCATTGAAACTCTGCCCATTTCCGTATTCCCCCTTTGCCCCAATATTCGGCAAACACATTGTGAGTTTGAGCCAAAATTCTCTTTTCCTCCATTGCAATCCCTTTCTATTTCCCTAGAGAGAACTGAAGAAGAGAAGGATATGTGGAAGCATTTGGTGCACTGTGAAGAGGATCCCAGGACCGAGTTTGAGGAGCAGTGTCGATCTCATATTGTAAGTGACTTTTATGATATTAATATAAAGAAGTACTTTTTCCGTCTCACCAAATGACGTCTTAAATTTCTATGATGTGTTTACATTTCTTGTTTATGATGTCTAACCCACTGTTTGCACCCTTTCATCACCTTGGTGAGAAAATAAGAGGTGCTTACATGCCTAGTTGGGTCTTGCTGAGCATGACCGTTGTAGAGGAAAGAGTTAGAGAAAGAAAAACAAAACTATAAGCAAGAATTAAACTAATACAAACTAAAATCATAAGCATATGGGTATAGAAATAACAAACACAAAAAGACCAATATCACCAATTTTTTTAGGCTAGTCTATTGATGAAATCAAAGCACAATGAAGAAAGGGGACTATGAGTCCCTTCTTCCTCCAAAGGAAGGTTCTTGGACCCTCACAAACTTGCTCTCCTTACAAAAAGAAAAATAAAAATGGTGATGAAAGAACTCCTTTGCAAATCCACTCAATGGAGAGGTGGATTGCTCAATGAAATGGTGCCAAAGTGATCTTGTCAAGGATGGAGTCCTTAAAACAATATAGGTAGCATACCATTGCATGAAATTCCTTGAGAAAATGAGGTTTCTTCATGGATTTTTATAGCATTGCATTGGGTTATTGTGTAACTCCTTTGTAGTGTGAAAAGAGGCTCTTTAGGGATTTATTA
>JZKD02S2116915.1:499369-513574 GCA_000966675.3 Picea glauca
AATCCAATCAAGGTGCAATTGCAGCCCACAATTTCCACCTGGGTAGATGTCCTAAAGTTGGTCACTAGGTACCTCGGTCAAAGTGTGGCATTTAGATTTTCGGCCTAAGAAATGGTTCACGGGCTGGATCCCATCCAAGAGGTGGGTGCCTCAAGGGTGGACGCACAGAACAATTGGACCTCGGCCTTCAACCCTTCACGGGTATCTCCCTGCCTTATGGTGATTGGAACACTTGACTTTGAGGATTTTAAGTTTTCTATTTGACAACCTCTATGTTTTGAAAATGTGAGAACCAGATAACGGGGAGTTATTTGGATGCCTATCCCCGAAATCCTACCTAGACTAAAAAATTTCTTTTGGCACCTCCTGTGGAGGAAAACTTAGTGAGTTTTTAGAAATATTTTAGATGAAGTTGTTTTGTGAGGCTGGGGGTGAAAACCAACCTCGTTTGATTAAAAAATGGGAGTGGATAGTCCTGTCAAGAAAAGATGGGGTATTTTTGGGATCCCTTTGGAGGAAACTTACTCAGACCTCCACGTTTCAAGAACAATTTATGTGAGTGAGAAGTGACTTTTGTGTGTGAGTGAAAGTGTGCCAAATTTTAGTTGATTTAGATGTCCCCTTGTTGCATGTGGACTTTGCTTGGTCCTTACAAGAGTGTGATTACCTAATTAGCTAGGTGTCTTTGGTATAACCTTGCGTAATTCAAAATCCCTAAGAAGAGAGCATGTGGATATGTGGGTCCATTACTATCCTTTAACTCCATATGGTGATGTAATCTAGAAAATCTTGAAACTATCCTATATTGAACATGTGGGCATGTATGGGCCCGTTACAAACCTTTAAACTTTCCTAGTTTTTTTATCTAAGAAAGCACAATTCCAAACACTATCCTATCTTTGTAGCATGTGGGAATGTATGGGCCCGTTTCAAATTTAAGATATGTTTGAAAAATAAAACTAAGAGGGGTCCCAAGAAGGGTTGTTGTCCTCTCCTAAAGGTTTTAAACTTTGTTAAGGGAGATGGAATTGTTTCCCAATCTTTTTCTGATTCTCAAGTTCACTTGAAGGCGTTAGAGAAGAGCATACTAATTGATTGGCAATTCAATTTCTAGTCCCAATGTAATCTTAGATGTGATTAAAAATGATTACCACCCTATTTTGTAAATCAAAACAAGCCATCCACGTGGCAAAAATCACATAAGGGAATTTGATTTTTATCCTCCTAAGTGCCTATGTGTGTTCGACTAACCCCTTTATATGATGAGGGGACTAAGTGTGGTGCAGTGTTTAGAGCATGCTTAACATCATTTTTAAGAAGGCCAAAGACCTTCCCCACATCCCAACAACTTACAATGTGAAATTTTACTCAAATGCGCGGCCCCTAGTGAAGACAGAGGCGCACAGAGCGCAGGCGCGCGAACAGAGTTGAGACAGAAAGCGCATGCGCGCAGAAAAAAGATGTTGTTTAAGCACATGCACGCGCAATGCACGTATGTGGGGTAGAATACCCACGCACCTGTGACAAACGGTTGAGAAAGAAAATTGGGATGGATTTCTCTCAATTCTATCTTGAATTGGATGGTTGGCAGGTCGGCCTAGGCCGGTTTGTGCACCTGCAAGTTAAAGAAACTAAAAGAAGAGAAAAATAAACCCAAATGAGGTAGGAATTTGATACCTTTCCCCAGTGGAGTCTCCAATCTGTTTGCACCCTTTTCGTCACCTTGGTGAGCAAATAAGAGGTGCTTACATGCCCAGTTGGGTCTTGCTAAGCATGACAGTTGTAGAGGAAAGAGTTAGAGAAAGAAAAACAAAACTATAAGCAAGAATTAAACTAATACAAACTAAAATCATAAGCATATGGGTATAGAGATAAAAAACACAAAAAGACCAATATCACCAATGTTTTTAAGCTGATCTATTGATGAAATCAAAGCACAATGAAGAAAGGGGACTATGAGTCCCTTCTTCCTCCAAAGGAAGGCTCTTGGACCCTCACAAACTTGCTCTCCTTACAACAAGAAAAATAAAAATGGTGATGAAAGAACTCCTTTGCAAATCCGCCCAATGGAGAGGTGGATTTCTCAATGAAATGGTGCCAAAGTGATCTTGTCAAGGATGGAGTCCTTAAAACAATATAGGCAACATAACATTGCATGAAATTCCTTGAGAAAATGAGGTTTCTTCATGGCTTTTTATAGCATTGCATTGGGTTATTGTGTAACTCCTTTGTAGTGTGAAAATAGGCTCTTTAGGGCTTTATTAGGTCTTTGACCAGCCTACCATGCGGATTCAGCTTCATATTTGAGGGTCAAATTGGCTTGGGAGATGATCCATAAGTGGTTGGGAGGCCAACCACTTCAATAAATGTGTCGTTTGGCAGGTGCACGACTTTTTGCGATAACAGTCGTGCATCATGCACGTATGCGCGCATGGTATGTTTCTGTTCCGTGCATGTGCACGCGCGCCCAACTTCTGTAAAGAGATCTTCAATTTTTCACTATTTTGTATAGTTTTTGACCTTTTTGGAATGCTGTGAAATAAATTAAGTGCCATGAATGACTTCATTACTGTTTGACGATGCTGAGTTCTGGTCGCCATGTGCGGACGAAATTTTAGTGATAACACCCACTAATCCATATATATAATGCATTCTTGTAGTTTCTTGTTTTTATTTTGGTGAATGCAGGTTGGCCTTGGGAGGATATCTACAGTCGAGAAACAACCAAGTGCAAAGGGATCGACATCAAACGTGGAGTTTAAGGTATTCCTACCGGATCCCTATATTTTTTTTTTTATATATATAGTTTGGGGTAATGTTGGGATAGAATTTAGACAGTTAGCTTGCCTGCACTTTAGAACCTTGGTGTAGTCCGTAGGGGGTTTTCTCACTTACATCAAAATTGGTGACCATACTGGGGAAACCTCTAGGGTTTTTGGGGGATATTCTTTTTGGGTGCTTTAATCAGTTTATTTACTGTTTTTAGAGTTTTTGTAAGCTTCTATATTTGAGTCTGGTCTTCCATACCAATACTCCTTGTCTGTGCTGGACTATTGGTTTTCATTTTTTTAAGGAGTTACAAAGGTGTATGTGACCTGTAGTGGGCCTGCACACGTGCATACAAACCCTGCCTTTGGACAACCCATGTACATCTACTGGCTTATGAAGTGTCAGTAGCGTGCTTGTGTTGAGAATTTTTTTGTTTTTAAGAAGAGGTAGTCATCCTCTTCCCTGTTATTAGTTACACTTCTCAGGGGTTTTCTTGATCTAGTCCTGGTCTCTGTTATAGTAGTCTATAGCCTAGGTCTTCCCTTAGCATAGCTTTATTTCCATCAAAAGATTTCTTGTGTTTTCTTTAATAGGATTTTTAGACAAGTTTGTGAGTCTTCTTTGATCTACCTGTTTGTTATTTTCAATGACTCCTCGCGATTTGCGATTGGGCCAGAATTCATTTCTTGGTCTTGACTTTTCATTATTTTTCCCTTTTTTGCTTTAGAAGAAAAAAAAGGAATTCATTTCCAAATTTCTTGTTTTGAAGCATAAAACAATAAAAAAATTATTTCATTTCTTTGTTTGGTAAAGTAGTTTAGGTTAGTTTCTTCATTTATCAAGGAAAAGTAAAGTTTTCTTAAGTTCTTTATTTGAATACTTGGGAAATTAAGTAGCTCGTAGTCGAGAGAAATCTTGTTTTAAGTTTTTATTTTCAAATATCGGAGAAAAGTAGTTACGAAAAGTTTGGTGAAAGAGTTTAATTTGGCAAATCTTTATTTGTGAAGAAGAAGTAGTTTGTTTTCATTTTCATCTTATGCTCTTCTGTTTCGTCTCTTAAAATAACATCACTGGTTTCACTTTCGTTCCTTTTGAATTAAGACAACCACTAAAATTAACACTTAATTATTAGACTTTGTGTTTGTAGGGTCCATCAACAGAGTCTATGCTAGAGCCTTGATTTAGGATTGGAGATGAAATTATTCAAGGCTACAAAAACAAACATAAGAGTCTATGATAGGGAGTTATTGAAAGTCCAGTAACTGTGAAAGTTATTCGAGACCGTCCTCTAACATAGGAGCTAAACATGAGGTCGCATGAAGAAAGGTAGAGGAGATAACCCCTCCAAATCCGGACCAAGCGTAGTGGGGAATGCATATAGAGGGATTATCTTGGGATTTCATTGATCACATTTTCCACGGAGCTTCATGGGTCTCAAATCGGTTCAAGATCCTCAGTCGTCTTCCAGAACACTTTCTTTCTATACCCTTGATAGGTTTTGGGCTTGATACCCTGCTCATTGCGGTCCACCCGGCTGTTGAATGTACCCACCTAGTGACTGTTCGCGCGCTAGAAACCTAGTTTCCTTTATCTTAGTGACTTACACAGGTGACTGTGGGGGTATACTACATTACCTAGAGAAAACATTGGGTGATGCTTTGTAGAGTATACCATGAGGGTGCTTCCGTATTCGAGTTGCACTTGCACCGGTAAGTTTCTCTAGTGTTGGTTGGTGGAACTGTTCTTCCAAATAGCTGGTGGTCTTCTTGTCTTATCTCATAGGATCTTTTTCTTGTGTGTGATGTTTTTTCTAATGTTCATAGAAAGCCTTAGTGTTTCATTGATCTTCTCACGCTGTGGAGGATCAGGAGCTCCATTGGTCTCAAAGGCTTCTTAGACTACCTTTGTTTAATCTGGAGCCACCCCTACCACTACTAAGGCAAAGACTAGACCAACAAGGGTCTTTTGAGGTGATCAGGCCACAAGAAACTGAGCCTGACCCATCTCTGAGGGGAGAAAATTTGATTCCGGAGGAACCAAACATTTATGAACTTGGAGAAGAAGCTCTTAGTCCACATAACCCTTCGATCAATGATCTATCATCACCCATTGTTGTAGAGGTTAAACCTTATGAGCATCATGTAGTGTCACAAGCAGCAATGGAGACAAATGTTGCTACTTCTTCAGGGAATCCTCACATTCTCTTTACAATTATAACTACAGGGGGTGTTCCACCTCCTAACCAACCGTCATCGATCCGAACCAACATTGTCTCGACTGCCTCTACCTCAGGCAATGGTCCAATTCAATCTATGGTGAAGATCACTTCTCCTTTCACCTAGAGTGCGATAGGCCCTCCCTTCTCATATAGGATGCCCAGCTTCGATATGAAATATGTAATTTCCTACTCTACTCTACAAAATTTAGGTATAGGGGTAGGGAGCTCAAATGCTCCTCTACAAGGATCCATGGGGGGTACTTCATCTCCCTATATCTCTTTCCCTTACGGAGGGGGTCATATACCTCCTTCATCCCTTTCGCTTGGCGGTGCTCACCAACACTCCGTCGGGACGACCGTAAACTATAATTCATTTGGAGAAGGTTTTCAAGGACTTCATTCTTATAGCATGCCAGTAGGTTTGACACCATTCTCTTTTTTCAGGGCATTTGGAAACAACACATTCTCATCAGCTATCGTCTTGGCCAGGGGTAACCCTTGTTATGGACAACAACATATTGTACAGGTACTATTCCTGCATAGGGGGAAAACTCAGGGGTTCCTTCCTCACAAGGATCTTGGAATCTGTGGCAGGGATCAATTCCCTTGTCAGGGATGCTGACCGGGGCAACCCCTTCCATAGCTAATGGAATCCCAGGAAAGGCTCAACACCTATGCTCGTCAGATCGACAGGGGGAAACACTTCCCAAAATCCTTGGAATGCGATGCAAGCCCAACCCTTTATGTCCTATTACGAGACTCAGTCGATGACATATCAACAAGCAAAAAATCTGTACGTTGGTCATGACCATGGTTATTACCATAACCCTTGCAAACAAGATAACTTTTCCTAGCAACCTGGTGCCATCCAAACTCCAGGATCTTTTTTCCCTGGGCATAACCAACAACCCAAATTACCATTTCTGAAAAATTTACACTTTCCAGACTTGACAAGGTTATTAAATGACCCCATCTGTCATGATCCACATTGACCTCCTATGCTGACCAAGTTTATTTTGGACATTCCAAAGTTCGAGGATAAGCCTAACGAAGATCCAAGCGATCATGTGACTACCTTCCATTTATGGTGCTCATCCAAATCATTGAGAGATGACTCCATCCAATTGCGTTTGTTTCAACACACTCTCATCAAGAGTGTTGGGAAATGGTACATCGAGATTGACCTCTCAATATACTCTTCCTTCGACGAATTGGCAGTGGATTTCTTAAACCATTTCCAATTACTTGTGAGATACGACGTCGACACCGAATTGCTAGCCAAATTTGAGAATACAAAATAGGACCATATCTCAGATCACATCCAAGAATGGAGACACCGGAAGAGTTTGATAAAAGTGCCAGTCCCACCAGCATTACTTCTTGAGTGGTTCCTTAATTCTTTGGTACCTCAGTTATCTAAATACATCGCAATGTCGAGGGTATTTTCAGAGGAAGATGCAATAATGAGATCCCAACAACTAGAACTGATTTACTCTCAGTCTAGTGTAATTTACAAAGTTTTTCCAGATGTACCAAGGTCGATACTTGACAAGACTAGACAAAGGTCTAGACCACATGCTGATGGTATTGTTGATTTATCACAAACGAAGTTTTTTGATCAACTATCAAATCAATTGCAACGATTTCCAATACAATAGACAGTGGCTAGCCAGACCACTGGTTTGGTTGTTCCCCCTACTCAAACGTTATATGTACACAATGTGAAATCGACAAACCCAAAGGCAACCCAACAACCTGATGGAAAGAAGAAACAACAAAAGAAGGGTAAGGGGGATAAGAAACATACCAATAATTCTACTGGCGGCGACACAGAAAAGAAGAAGTCAAATTATCCGTGTAATCTTTGCACAGAAGACCATCCGACTCACCAGTTCCCTTAGCTTGCAGAGGCCCAAAAGTTGTTGGCACAACAATATCTTGCCATGTTAATGAACCCATTTCCACATGGGAAAAATATAATTCAAGCCTCTTCAAGCACGGAAAGGGGTAGTCAAGGACCCCCTCCATCTTCGAGTAATCCTTCGTCTGCGAATGTGTACATGATAAAAGGTAGTGTTGATATAACAAATAGGACACATGACTATGGAATGCCAAACACCTATGAGAAGGGTAAAGAATCCAAAAACCTATATCTTCCTCTCTTGATCGAGAAGATGTTGGGAAAAACAATGACACACATCCAAAAAGGTGTGTTCAAGAAATCTTCCCACAACCCAAACACAAGGGACGCCCAGAATTACTCTGTGGTGGAGGATTTGTCATAAACCCCTTGTGCAATGTCTTCTTTGAAAGTCCTCCAGAGTTTCCCTTCCCAGAGAAAGGATTTGTTAGCTACCTTAGGATCTGCTGAGACTTGTAATCCAGGAATGATCATGCTTGACATGATTGACTTAAAACCTTGTCTTCCTTACCACGTAGAGTTTCAGATAGTAGTGGCTTACACCACAAAAACTTTTACACAAAACATTTTCCGCATGGTGGTTGATGAGGGCGCCTCAACATGCGTGATGTCTTTGGTTTGTTAGAAGGTCATTGGCCAACCCATTTTGTCTCTGTCACCTACTCTTCTTACCACTTTTGATGGTCATTTATTCCGACCACATGGAATCATCCCCTCTTTCCCCGTGCAGTTAGGGGGGAAGACCATGTGTGTCGAGGTTGAAGTGGTCGATACATCTCTCGACTACAATCTCTTGTTAGGAAGGATTTGGACCTATGCTATGCAAGAAGTGGTCATGATAGTTTTCTAGGTCTTGTTGTTTCCACCGGATCGTTTCCATTGATCAGTTATCCTTCTCCTATCCTGACCCTTCAACGAGGGTATCCACGGTCCTGATGATTGATAACCCTCAGCCTAGAATCATCAACGTAGGGTTTTGTTTGTGCCCACCTTTGATGGGTAATTTTTATTAACCGCCTCTGACCAGCAATGTCCACTGCATATCAGTTGTCCCCGACCAACCTAGGGATGAATTTTTTCAAATCTCGTCATTTCGCATGACCTACTTTAACGATCTGTGGACTCTTCCTTCCCCATTAGCCACAATGGAAGGGACAGGGCACCATGACATGGCCATTCCTTTTTCCACGATAGAATTTTCATACTCTATATTTTAGCAATCTTTCATCGACCTTGATTTAACTCCCGCATAGGAGTTAGATCCATTTCTCGAGCCTACTTGGGTTCAAGGTTCCCTAGCCAATACTAATCCTTTAGAATTATTCTTTCCCTTAGACGAGGTGATTATTGAGGAAATGAATAGTTCGGACAAACCCTAGGATGATCTTCATCATGGATCTTATTTCCTCCCAGAGTTAAGAAGAATTGAAGCAAGCGAATTCACTCTGACAGTGACTGGAGATAAGTCTTGTCCAATCAATCCTTTGGTTATGCACACAGCTTTTGCTGAAGGAAATATGGAAACCATTGCTCAAAATAACCCTATTGATATCTCCAGAACCCTTGGCATCTTGGTGAATATCATTGTTGGAGTGGACTGCTCCCTCGAGGAGATTTGAATCTACACAGATTTATTTAAAGAATTTTGCGACATGTTTTCCTGGTCTTATGAGGAAATGACAGGCATAGATCCAAGAATTGTCAAACATGAAATCATGACATATCCTGATGCTAATCCAGTTCGATAGAATATTCATCTAGTTAATCCTAGGAAAGAAGCAGCTATTACGGCTAAAGTAGAGAAACTACTCAAAGATGGTTTCATCTACCCCATCCAATTGACTCAATGGGTGTCAAATCCCATTCCAGTCAACAAAAAAAAGGGTACGATTCATGTATGTATGGAATTCCATGACTTGAACAAGGCCTTTCCAAAGGATAATTTCCCCACACCATTTACTGACCAGATAGTCGATGAATGTGCAGGTTGCAGAACCTTTTCTATCATGGATGGTTTTTCAGGATGCAATCAGATATATATCAAGCCCGAAGACCAATACAAAACCACTTTCATTTGTCCGTGGGGTACATTCTCTTATCGAAAGATGCCTTTTGGTATGAAAAATGTTGGAGCTACTTTTCAGCGGGCCATGTATTTTTCTTTCCATGACCTCAAACACATAGTTGAGGCTTATCTTGATGATTTAGCATCACGATCTCGCAAGAGAGTTGATCATCCTGCACACCTATGACTTATCTTTGAGCGATGTCACTACAACCGGATCCACTTGAATCCAAACAAATGCAGCTTTTTCATAACATCGGGTCGTCTGCTAGGTTTCATAGTTTCAAAGATAGGTATCATGGTTGATCCTCTAAAGGTTGAGGCGATAGTTCAGTTGCCTCCCCCGTAAAAAATCTCTCAGCTTCATAGTTTACAGGGAAAAGCAAACTTTTTATGGTGTTTCATCGCAAACTATTTTGAGATCACAAAAGGCTTCATGTGTTTACTAAAGAAGGATGTTCCTTTTCATTGGGATGAAGCATCTCAATTCTCTTTCGAAGCATTGAAACAAGCCCTCACATCTTCCCCTCTTCTTTGGCCACCCAATTATAATAAATATTTCTTATTATACTTGGCTTCTGCGGAGTCGACCATCAATATAGTCTTGGTTTAGGAGGATGATTTTCTCTCAAAATATGTGATTTATTATCTGAGTCGAGGCCTGGTTGGACCGGAACTCAATTATTCCCACATTGAAAAACTTGCATTGGTAGCAGTTCATGCTGTCCAATAGTTCCATCATTACATCTTGTTTCACAAGACCACCATCATTTCCATTATGAATCCATTTTAATACGCATTGACATGATGTGTAATCGACAGAAATATCAGTAGATAGATAGTTATCCTCTAGGAATTCGACTTGGATTTTGTTTCGGAAAAATCCAAAAAGTCCTTGGTATTTGCGGAACTCATCTTATAACTTCCGATCGAATCAGGTGATGTTATACCTGAGGAGTTACCTAACAAAGGAGAATTGTTTTTTATCATGTCTTCGGACCTCTGGTATGGAGATATACTAGTCTATCTCAAGACTTTGAAGTGACCCACCTCTGCTTCTCATGATGAGCATCGCCGTATACACCATCAGGCCAAGAACTACCACATAATCGAGGACACTCTGTATCATCAAGGTGTAGATTGCATCCTTTTCTGGTGTCTCACTCATGAAGAAGCAGAAATTGTGCTTAATGATTGCCACACTGGAGCATGTGGTGGTCATTTTTCTGGGTTGGAAACAACCCAAAAGATTCTATGAGTTGATTAATTTTGGCTGACATTAATCAAATATTTTTTTGAATCGGTCAAGAAGTGCCACCCATGTCAGATCTTCTCTCGAAAGTTGAGGGCACACCCCGCTCCCATGTTTCTTGTTATCACAGTTGGTCCCTTCACCAAGTGGGGTATTGGTTACGCTACATGCAACCCTTGTTCAGCAAGGGGGCATCATTATATCATCGTAGCAGTAGAATACTTCATGAAGCGGGTCAAAGCTATGCCAATGTTTAAATATGATGATGAGATCACAAATCTCTTTTTGTTTAACTACATAATAGCCAGGTTTAACATCATGAGAGAGATTGTCACTGACCATGGCAATCACTTTAAAAAAAAAATGATGTTCGAGTTAACATCAAATATTGGGTTTAGGCAAGAACATTTGTCACCCTACTACTCACAAGCGAATGGTCAGGTGGAAGCTATGAATAAATCCCTTAATACTATTCTACAGTGAACGATCAATTCACCCAGGTCAAATTGGCATTTGATGTTGTACTCAGCATTATGGGCCCACCAAATGTCTATTAAGATTGCAACCAGTTTCTCACCTTTTCAACTCGTTTACAGGTTGGAAGCAATCTTGCCTATAGAGTGCCAGATCCCCTCTCTAAAATTGGTAGTACAGTTATTTCTAGACACTTCACCACTTGAAGAGCGTTTATTATATCTTGAGCAACGTTGGGATGCAGTCTTGGCTAACGAGGCTCACAAACAAAAAGTCAAGTGTAAATATGATTGGTTCATCCATCCTTGGATTTTCTCTGAAGGTGACCTTGTCCTAATCTATGACCAAGATAAGGACCCTCTGGAGTTAGGCAAATTCAAACCCCTGTGGTTCGGACCTTTCATTGTGAAGGAGGTTCTAAAAAAGGGCACTTATCGTCTGGAGGAATTTGAGGGAAATGATTTGGCGGAGCCTAGAAATGGGCTCTACCTCAAGAATTATTACTCGTAGGTGGGTCACCTTGGGTGACTTCTTGTAACATATGTATAGTCTTATACTTTTTCTTTTAGTTTTTTGTCTTTTTGGATTTATGGACGTGTCATTGTTTATGTCATCTTTTTCACTATGGAAGATGTCAAGTGAATCAAAGGTATTCGTTTGGTTTGCGGACGATGCTAGCTAGCACACTCGATGGCTTTCTTCTACAGCTTAGGTGATTTTAACACCTCAGGTCCAGTTGCTATCTTCGGGAGGTATCTATTTAGGTGATGCCACAAACAATGTCACCGAATATAGTGCAGTTTTAGAGTTGCTTCATGACGCTTTGTCGCATGGTATCTCTTAGCTCTGGGTCTACTTAGACGCTCAATTGGTTGTGTCCCAGTTAAATGGGGTTTACCATGTTTACGATCCTACATTACACCAATGGTTCCTTAGGGTATGTCTCTTAGAACAAAGATTTGATTACATTACGTACATCCATGTTCCTAGGAGATTGAATCAAATCACAAATACTCTAGCTAATCATGTATTAGATTGGCATATTGCACACATGTAAGAAAAAACACACACATGCACATGTAAATATGTTTGTAAAATAAATGTAATCCATAAGACGTAAAAAGATGTAAATATCCATATATATATCAAAAATATCAGAGTACATGAATGGGAGAAAGCACCTCAAAAATATGTCCAGTAAGAGTCACGGGGATTATGCCCTCAAAAATATACAAAACGTGCTCTCGGCATGTAAGTAGTCCATCCTAGCTAAGGGTGGGGCCTGTTAGCCTACCATAGTGAACAATGACATTTTCCAAACACCAGAAGAGTTGGACCCAAGTCCATGGCACCCTAACTACATGAGGTTGCATCGACGGTGGGAGATCCTCAATCTATGCCATGGGGATTGTACAAGTGAGCACAATGAGATTCCTCTCTACCCATATCAATACTCTCTCAGCCTCTCCAGCTGAAGGCCCCCCTGCTGCTGCTATTGGTCTAGTGTCTACAACTAGTCCTGTCTCTAGTCGAGGACACTGCCTAGTCCTTGAGAAGTTTGTTGGATGCACTAGTCCCACATCTGTACATAACAGATACATAAGTGTCAGATACTTTGGTATACAAAAAAATTGATATATATAAAAAGACACAAAATAAATAACTTTGAAAAGAAAACTTACCCATCTCTCCTCACTCCACTCTGGGAGGTACAGGCATGTCAGGGTCCCTAGAAAAATTGATCCTGGCATAGGGGTACTCCTCTATTATCAGAATCTGTCGTGAACACCAGTCAAAAAATTTATCATCGAAGGCCTCGATGGTCCTCCCTCCCCCTTATCGTGGCAACAACATCTCCGATATGCATAGCTTTGGGAGAGAGGCCTCATGCCCTCCTATAGTCTCTCGAGGACTGAGACTGGGTACCCTCTCGAAGAAAAAGGAACACAAAATAGTCCCAAACCTGAAGTTTTGGTGCTCCCATATCCGACACTATGTTAGTTGTCTCTTCATGCAATCCAGCATGGTTGCACTCCAGTCAAAAATCCATGCATTTAAGCATTGTACTGCACAATGCATGTGTGCCTAGGAAGCCTGATGTAAGCCACGGATCTAGTGATCTACCCAATGAGTATAACTATCACTTTGAGTGATAGGTTGTTGATCTTATGTATAGGCACCTGAGAACCTACTTTCTCAGCACCAGCCTCACAATGGAGTCCAATCAACTCCTCAATGTTGTGAGGCTTGGGGGGAAAAGTATGCAAGTTGACTGGATACCGTCTCCTCGAGAGACCAGTCAGGAAGTAAATGTCTTCAGTCGTTGGAGTCAATGACTGCCTCCCAAGCATAAATTCCTCTGTGTCAAGATGCCAATAATCTATCAAAGCATTTAGCAACCTAGGTTGTGCCCTCATAAATAGACACTGGAAGAATTTTAACAAACCACTTTGTGATAAAAAAGTGATAGCAACAATGTCTTCTAATACCAAAAAATCAATGTAGATGCTCCCTCTCTCTCCAATGAACATACATCCTACAAAATGACAAAGTCATGGAGAGTTAACTCTTGCCTTTTTATTCTTTCCACTTATTTGAGGGTGTACGTGTGCTGTCTTGGTGACAGTCACGTGTGCATGCGGGAAAATTATCTTATGTCCACGTGTACATGCGGGATGTGCTTGGACAACCTGTGTACACGCAGGGCTAACCTCTTTAAAGGTTAGTGCCCCCCCCTCCCCAAAAAAAAAAAAAAATCAAAAATGAAGAATGGAAATGCAAGAGAGGCTAGTTTGTACTTACTTGGTCCAAGCGAAAGTTCATTTCGTCCACTGAATCTCTCGGAATCAACTCTTTTGGAAAAGGGGTGTTTTTTACTTTGCTGTCAATTCTCAATTTACAATGGTGATAATGAGCTGCCAACTTCTATTTATAGACTTTTTGGCCCCTTTTTGTCATTTTTTGGACCCTTTTGTCATTTTTTCTATCTTGAAAATCGTTCAGTATGGTTCTTGAGTTTCTTAGGGGATGTTACATTACGCGTTACTTTGGGTATTAATAAATTTTTTGAGATTTGGGTCATTTTTAAAGGTCTTTTGGTAACAAGTCATTTTTCCAACTTTGTGCATCTAAGTCAGGATTCCACCTCCACTTTCTGCATCTCGTTGTCTTTTTCGCTTTTCCATAGGATTTATTGTTAAGAACCAAACATCAATATAGCATAGAAAAAACTCAAGAAAAGTACTCAACACTTTGAAAAAGAGATAATTTCAGATAATAAGACTCTTTGAGGGGGAAACCTCCTTTTACCCCACTTAAATGTTCAAGTACAAGATGATTCAAAATGAAAATGTCTCTTTGGTATATATAGGAGACTAGGAGGTATAATTAAAACTAATGGCCTGAAGCCGACATAAATAAAATAACATTACTAATATAATATGCCCCAATTAAGGGGTAATGAGCCAATATTAGGGCTTAACATGCCCCTCCCCTTGAGACAAGTG
>JZKD02S2116915.1:518092-536094 GCA_000966675.3 Picea glauca
TACAAGATGATTCAAAATGAAAATGTCTCCTTGGTATATATAGGAGACTAGGACGTATAATTACAACTAATGGCCTAAAGCCGACATAAATAAAATAACATTACTAATATAATATTCCCCAATTAAGGGGTAATGAGCCAATATTAGGGCTTAACATCGATCCAACCAAAATGTGACACGGAACCCTCACTCATGCTCAAGAAGTGTCATGATCTAGTGGTAGAGCCTACCTTCACATGGATTCCCTAGGTAGATCCTGGTTTCATTTTGGTGTCCATTCCGTCACCAATGAACATAGGCTCGAGAGTCCTTATTAGTTTTTCATGATTACAAGTTTGAGCCTCATTTGCATGATTCATTATCACTCTTGACCTCATCCTCAGGACTCCCAAAACACAATGGGTCTTATTTTAATCCCTTTTCAGACCCTCTAAACATGAAAATATTGTCGAGCGATCTTGTTTCCCTTCACTCTTGCCAAACCAAAATTCAAAGGCACATATGTCCAGTAGTAGTTTACCCCTTTCTCAGTCTAGATGGTCAAATGTACAAACAAAGGTAGACTCTAGGAGCCTCGGTTCTCTAGAAGAGTATTCTCGAGTATATATTTAACCCTTTGTCGGGCCTGAGGGACTAAATTTATGAAAAAGGAACCCCCACAGAGTCCA
The DNA here is from genome assembly GCA_000966675.3 of Picea glauca. Taxonomy (NCBI): domain Eukaryota; kingdom Viridiplantae; phylum Streptophyta; class Pinopsida; order Pinales; family Pinaceae; genus Picea; species Picea glauca. The sequence goes on from JZKD02S2116915.1 coordinate 518,761, forward strand.
TAGTTAAGCAGTTTTCAGACTCCCTAAAATTAAAAATATGGTCGAGTGACCTTGCTTCTTCACACTCATTAAGTTGGTCCAGAAGAACATCCTTTATGGGGTCCATAGTTAAGCTCTTTTCAGACTCCTTAAATATGAAAAGATTGTCAAGTGATCTTGTCTTTGTCACACTCCTTAAAATGATTTTGAATAGACGTTTGTTCGGTGCTAGTTTACCCCTTTTTTCGAACCAACTGGACTACCTTCGAAAAAGGTACCCCAGTGGAGTCTCCTTTTACGCTTTTTCAAATTCCCTAAAAATGAAAAACCGTTGATCTTACCTTCTCTAGCATCGTTAAAATTACATCGAAGGATGTTATCATTGTGTCTTATTAATCACATTTGCATTCCTGTGTCTTTAGCCTAATGTTGGGTCCATGTTCCTCTCAACTAAACCATTTGAAGCATACCTTATCTGCAAGCCTTGTAGCACTTTTCCTCTACGTCTTGACACCTTGACCCATGGACGATTTTTCTAAGTGTCCTTTTCCTGCATATGCTCCCTTACTCTAAGCATCAATATGTTCCTTGCACTTGGAACTAGTATGTCTGTGACACTCGTTACTCCTTTGTAACGTAGCATTCTTTTATTCTTTTTCAAACTTTCCACAATTATTGAAAAAGACAAAAAAATCAAATATACCCCAAAAAGAGGAAGGGAAAAGTATTTTCTTTTTGTTGATAGTACAATGAGTTGCCCTTGGAAAAAGCACATCCTTTTGTTTGTTCATCAAGCTCTATGATTCAATATGACCATAGGAATTTGTTCTCGCTACATAGAGTTGTGTCCTCCTCTGTTTGGTTACCCTTCCAAACATATGGAGAGTTCGCGTTGCCTCCTGCATCATGAACTTATGTCAATGCCATGCTTCCTTAGTCTCATCTTTTGTCATGATTTTGTCCAAGGGAAGTCTTATTAAACTTGATTCGTCCCTTCTGCAGTTTGTCTCTTGCCCTCATGCCCAACCACCCTGAAAGACCAATCAAATCCTTGTTCGAAATAAATGAAGTTCTCTACACTGATCACCAAGATCCTCTTATATGTTCTCGACGAGATATCGAATACCTCTGGGTAGTGAATTAGTACATTGATATTACACTCCTACCCAAGTTTTGAAGATTTTGAAGTTGTTGCTTGAGCTCTGAAGACCTCATCTCCAACCATCATGTGTCAATGGATTCTTGAAGATGGATACCATACATGTATATGTTTTGATTTTGAGATGTAGATCCATTGTGTACTGCTCACAGATACACTTTATATATTTATATGACATGGATCTGTAGTGTATTTGATTGGCAACCATGATTTTATTTCATCCCGAGCATGGGTATGCCCACCTCGATGAGACAAATTTTTATTTTTGTAGATGGCACATCCTAAATTCTGGTTCTTGGGCTCACTCGCTTCGTACATTGGTGAATATTTGTAATGTATTTCAGCCATCATATGCTCTTCTGACCTCACACATTGGGGGGCATCTGTTATATCCCTAAATTGCACTAGACATGCATACCTGGCATCAAGCCATGTAACTTCCTATCGTTTCCAAGCCATCATTGAACAACTCTTCTAAAAACCATTGTTTTGAAGGTGTACGTGCCCTGCATGACTACTGCATGTGTACACATACTTTCTGCACCACTATAGCCTGTGTACACTCACAGAATATCGCAAAAAATGAAAATTGCAAAGGAATACGGGTTTCCAGGCCATTACTTAATCATTTGATAGCCCATAGCTAGTCACCCAAACCGTTACTATCTCTTTTGTCCTATAAAAGAATGGGTTGGGGTCCCATTTCAAAGAGAAGCACGAGAGCATAGAAACTCTACCCATTTTCGTATTCCCCCTTTGCCCCAATATTTGACAAACACATTGTAAGTTTGAGCTAGAATTCCCTTTTCCTCCATTGCAAGCCCTTGCCATTTCCTTAGAGAGAACTGAAGAGGAGAAGGAGATGTGGAAGAATTTGGTGCATTATGAAGAGGAGCCTAGGACCAAGTTCAAGGAGTAGTGTTGATCTCATATTGTAAGTGACTTTTGTGAGATTAATATAAAGAAGTACATTTTCCATCCCACCAAATGACGTCTTAAATTTATATCATGTGTTTACATTTCTTATTTATGATGTCTAACCCACTAATCCATATATAAAATTCATGCTTGTAGTTTCTTGTTTGTCTTTTGGTGAATGCAGGTTGGCCTTGGGAGGAGATCTACATTCAAGAAACAACCAAGAGAAAAGGGATCGACATTAGACGCAGAGTTTAAGGTATGCCTATCGGATCCCTATATTTTGTATTTTATATATAAAGTGTGGGGTAATGTTGGGATAGTGATTAAAAGTAGGAGACTTTAGATGGTTATCTCTTCCTGTACTTTATAACCCTGGTGTAGTCCGTAGGGGATTTTCCCACTTACATCACCTCACCGGGACCACTTTTGCAAACTAAGATATTTGAGCTAATAGAGAAGTGATTTCCTACTATGCTATGTTGTCTAGACCTTGCCATAGATTCAATTACCTTGAGTATTTGTTCACCTTCCCAAGTTATTTGACCACAAGCGTGTATGTCAGGAAAACATAGCGCAGTAGAGAAGTCTTTGGAGGAGATCCTAATAGACCTTATGGATGAGAAATTTATTTCCACGGGAGTACATGCCTCATCAACGAGAGGATTGCAAGCATCCCCATCCATTGAACATTGATCTAGGCCATCCCGAACAGTGACGGAGATAAGAAGAAAGCACTGCGACGATTTGGCAAACGCAAAGCAGATCCCGTCGGTCTTGCCCGACTACATCCCACCTTTGGTTGGAGTGGTTAGTCATGATAGTGTCCCAAGATATTTTGAGTACACACTCATCATTGCGTACCTCCCGAAAGGGATACACGCAGTAGGACCACAGTTGGGATTGATCCCATCTCTAAAGATAAGTGATTTTAACCTTGGATATCGAAATAATTATGCGATGCTCGCACTGCATTGCTACCTGACAAAGACAACTGGGAAGAAGCCTAATATATTTCCCCAGCCTTGGATCAAGGAGATTACGAGGTCAACGATCCTAAATTTGATGAAGATACCCTGGTTCCACAGACATTAGGAGGTTAACGCGTGAGTTAAACTCCTCCTGTCGTGCTTCCATGGCAGGTAACTATGGTTAGATTGATGCATCACTGTGGATATAGCACTGATCCACCTCATTACTGGACTAGGCATGTAGGGACTAGACCCTCAGAAATTGTACCTGGGAAAGACATCATATCACTCCTTGGCACAATAAATAAAGGAGGCATATGGTGATGTGGAGAAAGGGAAGTGAGGCTACAAGGTAGCCTCCATCTAGGATGGCATAGTGCACCTAGATTTTCAGCTGATAGTGGGAAAGCTTGTCAGGAAGAACTAATCAAAGCAAGTTACAAGGTTCATCCTTGAACTTACAGGGAAGTGAATCAAAGGGATACAAATGAACTGGGAAAGTTATCTCGTCAATGAGTTGGAGAAGGACTATTGCAAAGCACATGACGAAGGCTACGAGTTCCACTTTAGTTGGTTGTTGATATTAATAACATTTGTTTCTTGGGAGATGCCAGAGGAAGAGACATTCCCAGAATTCGATCCATTAGAACTACTAGCCATGAGGTTCATCACCTTGTAGTATTCGAGCAATATGGTGAAGCAATGGCAATCAAATGTGGTGTTCCATACCTACTACATATAGCTAAAATGGGCCATTGAATCCTTCCCCCGAATGATAGCGAATACACTCCATCAGTTCAGGCCACTTGCGAAGTTCCACGTATACCAACACTTCATATATATCACTGTGCGCAGGGTTGAAAATAAGGAGGAGCTACAGTCTTACTAAAAATTGACTGAGGAAGATATGGAGGAGATAACCAAGGAATGGCCTGTGGAATTCCTTGTACTAGTAGAAGAGACAGAGCTCTCTGACCCCAATATCATTGGAATCCCTTTGGTTACCTAGACCGAGTATGAAGGACTAGGCAGTGGCATGAAAAAGAATAAGGAGGAGGAAGTGAAGGACATCGACAACACATCGGAGGAAACTGCGCCTAACTCACCTAGAGGAGGAGTAGGTGACAAAGTGAACCAAGAGGATGAAGGGGAACAAGAAAAGAAAGAATAGGGTGAACTAACACCACAAAATAACTCCCTTATAGAGGCTGAGACATCCAATAAAAGGAAGGGTTCTTCGCTGAAAACCTCATCGCGGAAGAAATCACGAGCCAGTAAGCCTCCATCATAGAATGTTCTCATGATGGATGATATCCAAATCATCATCAAAACTATCGAAGATGGCTCAGAAGACAACCTGCAGAGACATGGAGTGAACTAAGAAACATTATATGAAAAGATCAAGAAACAATTGAAAGACATCCAACAAGCTCTCCGGTCGAGTCGCGCAGTGTCCACTGCACCACCCTCATCAGAGAATGTAGAATTCGGAGATGAGCCCACCCAACTACGTAGACTAGTGGATGTAACAGAGACTCGACTTCGTCGAGTCCATGAATAAAAGGAGCAGGCCATAGAGGCCTTGAGGCAAGAAAATGAGGAGGCCTTAGAGAAACGTTGGGTTGCGCAGTAAGAAAAAGATGACCTCTGGGTAAAGTTCGAAGTGGAAAAAGAACAAATACAGAAATAGAAAGATCAGTTGCTCATGGAGAAGATTGGATTTAAAGAGGAAGTGGATAGAGAACTTCTCTTTGTGCCAGGCTTGGCACAGATGGAAGAAGTGACAGTTGAGAGACAAGTAGGGAATCTCGTTGAGGCTATTCAGCATCTCCAAGCAAGAGTATTAGAGCTAGAACTTCAAGCAGTGACTAGCACTCTGCAGGAAGTATGAGATCAAAGGGAAGGAACTTACAAGAGTGTAGTAGAAAGAATCAAGGCATTGGCTACAAAATGTAAGAAATTAAGCGATCAAAGTGCACAGACCTACGAGCGCCTTGTAGAAGACCCATAGTTTAGGATATTGGAGAAACAACTCCAGGAGGGGAAGTAATAGGCATCAATTGTGCAAGCACAACTAAATATTCTTACGTCTGTGGAGAAGATGAAAAGTTCACAGTAGTAGCACGCAGTTTAGCAGCAGGTCACTGCCATCCATAGCATAGTTCTGGAGGTGAAACAACAACTCTAGTCGATGCAGGATGAAGCCTGTACACTTTTTGAAGAGATCGAGGGACAAGGTGCACATCTAGAATAGGTGCTCACAATAGTAGAGTAGATCCTGTAAGGTCCTGTCACTGATCAAGTAATACAGGAGTTTTCCAAGTAGGAGGCTCTAGAAAATTAGCAAGTCGAGGCAGCTCGAGCTAAGATCGAGGCCTTTGGAGCAATGTTGCCTAGATCAGAGTGACTTGGGATGAGTCACAGGTGAGTGTTGGGGGCATGTTGGCTCTTGACTAGGTTTTGAGAAAACATTGGTCATGTTTGACCATTTTTGGGACTTCTATAGGATGGTCGAAGAGGGAGCACCCAAGCGAAGCAGAGATCATGGGATCTCTCCCATTTTGCGTGATTTTTCAGATTTTAGGGTTTATGGAATGGGTATGGGATGTCAACTCATGGGGTTTACCCATGCTTAGGCCCTATTAGCGATATTTCCTGTAGAGGGGGTTAGATAGCAAAAGAAGGGGTTAAAAACCCATTTGTCCTAATTTTTGGGCGATAATGCACCCGTGGTAAGCAACGAGCAAGTTTGAGCGGTCCAGATTTGCACGCCCAGATCAACGGTGAGTATTGGATTCTAGACCCCCATCACCTTCTTACCTTTAAGCCGAGGGGGGGGTCCAGAATCGGGGGCGCATCTCTCCAACGTCCCAGATCAACGCGCCCGAATCAAAGACGATGAAGACCATTCCGGACCCCCCCCACCTTTCTACCTTTAAGTGGAGGGGGGGGGGTCTGGAATCGGGGATGCAACTTTCCTACGGCCTGGATCGATGTGCCTGGATCAACGGCGCTTGAAAATCCCTGCCCCTCTTAGCCACTTCATGTTTAGCCAGTGTGGGCCACTCCCCTGCCGTGTCATCTCCCTTTCCGCCTTCCCCTTGCTGCCATGTGTCACTGCTCCTCCCTCTCTCACTCTTCCACATGGTATTTTCCCTCGCCTCATCACCAATTTACCACCCTCCACGTGTCCTTGTCCCTCCACGTCATCTTCCCACTAAACCGTGTCCCCTGTCGTCCTTTGCACACCTCGTCACTCCCATCACGCCTTCATAGTTTGGCGCCACAATTCCTGTCATGCGCCCCTTGCTCCGAGTTGGCCTCCTTGCCCATCCTTTAAGCCATTCAGTTATTCCAGGTGGCAGCACGAGAGGACTTTCACATCCCGAGGTGTTGAGTTAGCCAGATCGTCCTCAATCCCAAGAAGCAGTTATTGAAGCGGTTGGTGGTGGTTAGACATCTCCTCCACCATAATGGGAAAGCATGGCCATGAATTTAAGGCACGTCGATTCACCGTTGGAACTGTCAAAGAATTAAGATTGCGTCTGACATAAGTTGCATGATCTTTCAGATGTTGACTGTCAGAAGCCATGCAGATGCAAAGCTTTCAATGTAGTGTCTTGGTTTCACTGTTGTTGTTGTTTTGAGTATATGTAGGCATTTTTGCCATTTTTGTAGGGATCGATGGTAGAGCTAAGATCCCGACTGTAAAGGTTCAGCAAACATTCTGGTTTCCTGGTTATGCCTTTGTGTTTGAGACTTCTTGGTTTATGACAAATAGTTCTTTTTTTTCCATCTTTGTTTCGTCTTATGCCGGAGAGTTCACAGTTGAATGATTCACATGGATTGTTACAGTTATGTTATGATAAAGGATTTGTCGTGGAATTTTTGTATTCTCTCGTTTCCTATGTTCAAATATAAAGGGACTTTGTGTTTGAATGCTTTCTCTGCCAGTCTGTTACATACCTGGTGTCTGTGATAGACTTTTTCACTTTCCTCATGTAAGTATTCCGTCTACTCACCCTTTTACTACAACCTACTGTTTGAAGTTTATCAAGACCTTACTCGTCATGCATTCTTGGTCTGGTCTCTGATTTGAGATGGTATTGTTATGAGTTTCCCTCCATTTTATCACCCTTTAAACGAATCGTGACATTAAACTGATGGGCGTCGGGCTCTTCTCTTGCAAGCAATCCAGGAGTGACTTCCGAGTCACCAACATTTCTGGCACCGTTGTCGGGGACGATGTTGAATATATTCCCTAGGATTGAACGAAAAATATCAACTGATTTCTGAAGGTGCATCAGATATCAGAACTTGAAGATTGCTACTGTGCACCTGGCGACTCCACTGTAACGACTCCATTGGGGAGAACCTATTCTGTCAACTGTGGCTTCGAGAGGCAAACACACGAGGTCTAATCCACACCTGCCTTTAGCTACACCAGAAGCTGACTCAGAAGTGGTGCACAAAAAGGGAAAGAGCTCTGTGAAAGAAGTTTCCATATCCGAAACAGGTAATGCGCCTTCCCCTTCTGTGAAAACTCCATTGTCTTATTCTCATCTTCCTGGTCATCCTTCCTCTGAGGTTCCCCATTTTCTGAACTTCGGGAGTGTTCCTGCTGGGTTTTCTCCTCCTGGTCTGGTATCAGAGGGAGAGATCCTTGTCACTCCCCCTTCCTTGGAGGTTGTGCCTAAATACAGACCTTTGGTCTCAGAATATTTCACCACCCCTCTTGTTATTACTACTGCTCCACGGAGAGAATCATCTGCACATTCGGGTCCTTTAGACCTCTCTCTGTTTTTTCCGTCATCCCCTTCAAGGACCTCTTTTCATACATCTCCAATTCACACTCCGTCTCCTCCCAGTTATCCTCTTACTAACATCCCTATGGCTGGTGCTAATCCCCCTTTGAACAGAATGGATGCCATAGTCATTGCTAGATATGCTCCTTTAATCCTACCTCATCCTATGAACCCTCTCCCTGCTGGAGACTAATTGAAGTCTATGCCCAAGTTTAGTGGGGAGGGAGACATAACTGCAGAAGAGAAATTGGATTCTTTTTACAGCTATGCAGACAACCTCAATATTGAGAATGAAGATGTCTGGATGAAAGTCTTCATCCAGAGCTTGGATGGTGAGGTTAGAAAATGGTTCAGGGGGCTGTCCCCTGGGTCTATTGCTGGTATTGAAGCCCTGGATAATGTTTTTCTGAGGCAGTGGGGAGATAGAAAAGATTACATATATTACATGATAGAGTTTGGGTCCCTGAATAAGTAGGAAGGAGAGTTTGTCTCGGACTTCTCCAAAATATTCAATAAGATGTATAACAAGATTCCTGCAAAAATAAAGCCTTCAGAAGCCTCTGCTCAAATCTCATATGCTAGTGATTTTGACCCTGATTTCTGCCTCGTATTAAGAGAAAGAAGAGCCACCTCTTTAGCTCAAATGCAAGATGCAGATATAGAAGTGGAGTCCAACATATTGGCAGCTGACAGGCTGAGAAACCAGGCCGACATAGACAGAAGAAAGGAAAAGTCGGAAGCCTCAACTTCCAGCCCAGCATTGTCCCACCCTCAAGTAAATGAGCTGACCCAAGTAATGAACTTCCTTAAGGAAGAGGTGGAGAGATTAAGGGTGGAAAGGAAGCAGATGTATAAGGGCCCTCGGAACACTGAAAATAAAGGGGGTTTCCGAAGGCCAAATAATATAGCTCCCCAGACTATGCACAGAGAAAGAGGAAGAGACGGAGAAGACCAAAGAATTCAAGCTCCCTTTCAGAACATTTTTGTGGCTGATGAAGAAGGGGAAACAGACGAGCCTGAGCCTAAAATCCACTCTGTAGAAGTCACTCCTCCTTTCCCTCATCTGACTCAATCAGCATATGAGGAGTCTCTCATGAACAGTCAGCTGAACGAATTGAGCAAGGGAGACAAAGCTGGTGGTGGCCGAGGCAGGTATAACCTGAGATCTGACAAAAGGGAAACAACACCTGATATTCCTGAGTCATCCACCAGAGCAGAGAGACCTACTAATGAAGTAGCAGAAAATCACAGAGGTAAGAAGGCCCAACCCCTCTCTCCAATTGTCCAAAGTCATGTTCCAGAAATTAGAGAAATTCCAAAGCCTACATCTTCCTTTAATTTCGAGCATGAGATTCAAAAAATCAGAATCCATGTGCCCCTCATTGAGCTAATCAAACATGATGAATTCAAAAAGAATTTATATGACCTTTTGAAATCTAAATCCTCAGGCCCCTCTACAGACTTCATAAACCTCCAAGATGAAAGGCCTGCAGTGGTCCTAGGTCCCCTGGTGGAAGACAGAGATGATTCATCCCCTCCCTTCTACACCTCCCTGAACATACATGACAAAGTGTTGCATAATTTCTTAATGGATTCAGGGGCCTCCCACAACCTCATGCCTAAAGCTGTCATGGAAGAGCTAGGATTAGAAGTCACCAGAGACTATCATGACCTCTATTCCTTTGACTCCAGGAGGGTACAATGTTTGGGAGTCATTAAGGACCTGGTGGTTTCCCTGTTTCAGCTGCCCATGAAGAGTATGGTCATGGATGTAGTGGTAGTTGATGTTCCCCCCAAGTTTGGCATGTTGTTGTCAAGGTCTTGGATTAAGAGACTTGGAGGGACATTACAGATGGATCTCACATACGCCACCATTCCAGTCTTTGGGGGGGAACATTGGAGATTGTACAGAGAAGCCCAACTAGCCTACATTGTTAGTGATGAAGCAAATCCCACTAACCATCCCATCTATGCCTTAGACACTGACTTAGGATCTAGCTTGTTGCATCTCACTGAGACTCCCGAGCCCCCTTTGCACATCAGAAAACATCCCAGTCTTAATCAAGAGTTTCCCCCTCCAACCACCTATGTTTGGAAGATGTTCTTTGATGGAACTTCTTCTAGTATAGGTGCAAGTGTCGGGGTAGTATTCAAATCCCCCTCTCAAGAGACCATATCTCTGTCATACAAACTAGAATTTGAAGTCACCAGCAATGTGGCAGAGTATGAAGCTCTGGTTCTGGGATTAAGGGCTACAAAAGAAATGGGAATCAAGGAGATGGTGGTGTTCGGGGATGCAGAACTAATTGTCCATCAGGTCAAAAACGTCTATCAGACCAAGCACCCTCGTCTCAAGAATTACAGGAACGAGGTATGGGATCTTATCGGTAGTTTCTTCCTGGCTTTCAACATCTCTTTCATTCCAAGGGAAGAAAATGCTCCAACCGACTTCCAAGATTTCTCGGCTAGTTTGTTTGAAGCTCTTGTGCTGCCCGCTAGCAGATCAGAGGTGGAAATAAGATACAGGCCCGCTGTACCAGATAATGTCAAACATTGGAAGGTATTTGAAGGTGATCAGAAGATTGAAAAATTCCTCCAATCCGTCGATGACTTCTCTGCATTGCATATAGATGAGGACCCTAACGAGGAACCTGACCACCACCCTGGGGAGTTGTTGAATAAAGTTGCTTACCATCAGATTATTCAGCTGCCAAGCAATCATATACCAAGAGGTATGATCCCATTAGAAATATTGTTTGATGGGAATGATGTGGCAGTAGGGGGGAGAGTTTCTGGTGATGATACCGATACAGCTGAATGAAACATAGGCACACCAGAGGAACCCAAGTTGGTCAAGCTATCAAAGAGCCTGACCAAGGAGAAGAGGATTGGATATACCAAGTTGCTGAGGGATTTTGTTGATGTGTTTGCATGGACCTACGAAGACCTCAAGACTTATGACACATCAGTCATTGAGCACAAGATCCCACTGAAAGAGGAGGCTAGACCATTCAAGCAGAAGCTGAGACAGATAAATCCTACACTGCTACCTGTCATGGAAAGGGAGGTGAAGAAGCTGTTGGATGCCCAAATCATTGTCCCCTTGAGATACTCTGACTGGGTAGCCAATTTGGTCCCAGTAAGAAAGAAGAGCGGAGAAATCAGACTCTGTGTCGATTTCAGGAACCTGAGCAGGAGTTCAAGGAAGGACAATTATCCCCTGCCCAACATGGAACATATATTGCAGAAGGTCACTGGTGCTTCCAGGATATCTATGATTGATGTCTTTTATGGCTATAATCAGATATCATTCATGCCTGAAGACAAGTAAAAGACATCTTTCACCACTCCTTGGGGCACATTCATGTATGCCAAGATACCCTTTGGGTTGATGAACGCAGGAGCAACATTTCAGCGAGCCATGGACATAGCCTTCATCAGGGAGAAAGATAAGTTCTTGGTGATTTACTTAGATGACATAACGGTCTTCTCCAAGACTGATAAAGAACACCACTACCACTTGAAGAGGGTTTTTCTGAAGTGTCGCAGGTTTGGCCTTTCCCTGAACCCCAAAAGATCATTATTTTCTATGCAAGAAGGGAATTTGTTAGGCCACATATTCTCAGCAGAGGGAGTGAGAATCGATCCTGACAGGGTAGAAGCAATCCAGGCCCTGTCACTTCCCAGATCTAAAAAAGAGATCCAAGCATTTTTGGGAAGAATTAATTTTCTGAGAAGGTTTGTCTCAAATTTTGTTGAGTTGGTGAAACACATCACAACCATGCTCAGAAAAGGAAATGAAGTAAGATGGACTGTCGAGTTCAGAGAGTCTTTTGCCCAAATAAAGAAGGCGTTGACTGAAGCACCTGTACTAGTCAGTCCCGATTATTCCAAAGACTTTCTGATATTTTATTTTGCTTCTTGTGACACAGTAGTGGCAGTTTTTTTGCAGAAAAATGATCAAAGACAAGAGCATCCCATTGCTTTCTTTAGCAAGGCACTAAGAGATGCAGAGCTCCTGTACGAGATCATGGAGAAGCAGGCTTATGCCTTGGTGAAAGCTCTCAAAGCTTTCAGATTCTATGTCTTACATTCAAAGAACATTGCATATGTCCCTTCAGCTTCTGTGAAGGACATTCTCATACAACAGAACATAGACGGAAGAAGAGGTAAATGGATCGCTAAGATCCTAGAATTTGATCTAGAGATTAAGCCCACCAAGCTGATAAAAGGGCAAGGTTTAGCCAAGTTGCTAGCTGAATCAAATTGTAGGGCCTTGGGAATCAATTTCGTCAATGGACAAGATGAGTCATTCAACAGGGGTTCCCAAAGCACCATACCACTAGCAGCATGCCCCTGGTACAAAGATATCTTGTACTTTTTGCAAGAATTGAGGCCTCCTGACGGGATGCAGAAAAGCAAGGCAAGAGCTCTAAAGCTCAGAGCTGTCAGGTATTGCCTCATTGACCAAACCCTGTATTGGAAAGACCCTCTGGGGGTATTACTAATATGTCTGGACCCGCAGCAGGCCCAGAGAGTCATATTCGACTTCCATAGCAGTCTCTGTGGAGGTCATTATTTTTGGAAGACCATAGCTCACAAGATCCTTCGAGATGGGTATTACTGGCCCACCTTATTTCCTGATGTTTGCAGGGAAATCCAAGCTTGCATTAAATGCCATAAATTCTCAGGAAAGCAACATCTCAAATCCCTTCCATTGAAACCTGTGGTGGTCTCAGCACCCTTTCAGCAGTGGGGATTGGACTTCATCGGGGAAATTCATCCTCCCTCAAGCGGCCAGCACAGGTGGATTTTGACAGCAACTAACTACTTCACTAAATGGATAGAAGCTATCCCTACCAGAAGCACATCTCACAAAGTAATCATCAACTTTCTGGAAGACATCATAGCTAGGTTTGGCTGTCCTAGCAAAATTGTCACTGACAATGCTTCCCCATTTCGGTCTGAGCCTCTGGTCAATTTTTGTGAAAAGTTTGAAATTTCACTAATTCACTCCACTCCCTACTATCCTCAGGGAAACAGACTGGCAGATTCCTCCAACAAAATCCTAATCAAGCTTATCAAGAAGCTACTGGAGGAAACTCAAAGAGCCTGGGACTCAAAGCTCAAATTTTCTCTTTGGGCTGATCGGGTGACAACCAAGAAATCCATGGGCCTCTCACCCTTCCAGCTAGTTTATGGAATCGATGCCATCTTCCCCACTCAACTTGCCTTGCCTGTAGCCAATCTCCTCCAGGACTATGAGGGAGAACCCAACCATGTGCTCAGAAGAATTCATCAGATGGTGGAAGTGCAGCAGATCAGAGAACAGGTCCTGGAAAGAGCCTACAATCATCAACAGAAAATCAAGCAAGCTTTTGACAGGAAGAACAAAAAGAAAGAATTTGAGCAGGGTGATCTGGTACTCAAATGGGATGCCCCCAGGCAAGAAAAGGGAAAACACAACAAATTTGAGGCCCTCTGGTTCGGACCTTTCAAGATCCTTGAAGTGTTCTCAAATAACACTTACAGGTTGCAGGACCTGGAAGGCAATGAAGCTTTTAGTGGCCCAGTCAATGGGCATTTCTTAAAGAAATGTTTTCTGTGAGTCGCAGTCAGCTCGTTTCATTTTGTTTTATAAATATTGTTTTTGTTTTTTGATTTTGTTTTTTGGACTAATAAATGACTCCATAGCCCAACAACAAAGGCACTAAGTCTGCAAAAGAGTTCTTAGAGCATCACAGGGACGACTCTATCCCCCATGGAGCCAAATGTTAGCAATATTTCCTATAGAGGGGGTTAGATAGCAAAAGAAGGGTTTAAAAACCCATTTGTCCTAAGTTTTGGGCGATAATGCACCCATGGTAAGCAACGAGCAAGTTCGAGCGGTCCAGATTTGCACGCCCAGATCAACGGCGCGTATTGGATTCTGGACCCCCCTCACCTTCCTATCTTTAAGCCGAGGGGGGGGGTCCGGAATCGGGGGCGCATCTCTCCAACTGCCTAGATCAACACGCCTAGATCAATGGCGATGAAGACCATTTCGAACCCCCCCGCCTTTCTGCCTTTAAGCGGAGGGGGGGGGTCTGGAATCAGGGATACAACTTTCCTACGGCCTGGATCAGCACGCCCGGATCAACGACGCTTGAAAATCCCTGCCCCTCTCAGTCGCTTCATGTTTAGCCAGTGTGGGCCACTCCCCTACCATGTCATCTCCCTTTCTGCCTTCCCCTTGCTGCCATGTGTCACCGCTCCTCCCTCTCTCACTCGTCCACATGGTCTTTTCCCTCGCCTCATCACCAATTTACCACCCACCATGTGTCCTTGTCCCTCCATGTCAGCTTCCCACTAAACCGTGTCCCCTGTCGTCCTTTGCACACCTCGTCACTCCCATCACGCCTTCATAGTTCAGCGCCACCATTCCTGTCATGCGCCCCTTCCTCCAAGTTGGCCTCCTTGCCTGTCCTTTAAGCCATTCAGTTATTCCAGGTGGCAGCACGAGAGGACTTTCACATCCCGAGGTGCTGAGTTGGCCAGATCGTCCTCAATCCCAAGAAGCAGTTATTGAAGCGGTTGGTGGTGGTTAGACATCTTCTCCACCATAATGGGAAAGCACGGCCATGAATTTAAGGCACGTCGATTCGCCGTTGGAACTTTCAAAGAATTAAGATTGTGTCTGACATAAGTTACATGATCTTTCAGATGTTGACTGTCAGAATCCATGCAGACACAAAGCTTTCAATACAGTGTCTTGGTTTCATTGTTGTTGTTGTTTTGAGTATATGTAGGAATTTTTGCCATTTTTGTAGGGATCGATGGTAGAGATAATCTCCCGACTATAAAGTTTCAGCAAACATTCTAGTTTCCTGGTTATGCCTCTATGTTTGAGACTTCTTGGTTTATGACAAACAGTTCTTATTTTTCCATCTTTGTTTCATCTTATGCCAGAGAGTTCACAGTTGAATGATTCACGTGGATTGTTACAGTTATGTTATGATAAAGGATTTGTCATGGAATTTTGGTATTCTCCGGTTTCCTGTGTTCGAATATAAAGGGACTTTGTGTTTGAATTCTTTCTCTGCCAGTCTGTTACATACCTGATGTCTGTGATAGACCTTTGCACTTTCCTCATGCAAGTCTTCTGTCTACTCACCCTTTTACTACAACCTACTATTTGAAGTTTATCAAGACCTCACTCGTCATGCATGATTCGTCTGGTCTCTGAGTTGAGATGGTATTTTTCTGAGTTTCCCTCCATTTGATCACCCTTTAAACGAATCGTGACATTAAACTTATGGGTGTCGGGCTCTGCTCCTGCAAGAAATCCAGGAGTGACTTCCGAGTCGCCAACAGGCCCCTCTTTGTAAAAGTATAAATAATTAGCTAAGATATGTAAGAAGTATATCTAGTAGTGGGTTATGTGCACCATATGTTGTAAGTGCTGGCTTAGTGCAAGAGACTGTAAGAGGCTTTATGCACAGAATGTGTAAGAATTTGTGCTAGTTGGATCTGGGCCTTAACCTATTTTGGCGAAGGAGGATCTGGCGAGGTGCATGCATATATCTTGTCCTTTGCGGAGTTATCTCTATGGATTTTTGCATAGGAACAGAAGAATGTAAGAAGTTTGCAGACTAATAAAGAAGAAGAATATTGGTGGACATAGCCCCACACTGGGGTGAACCACGTATATCCTGTGTCAATGTGATTTGTGCAATGTGTTCCTGATGTTGTGTTTATATTTTCTTAGTGCACTAGTATTGATGTATGATAGATAGATATATGAATTCTTAGTGCTTTTTATGTGAATGAATGTTAGTTATGACATTATGCTAAGTTCTTGGAAGTTTTAGATCTGTTTATTACAGCATTGTTCTGTATTTAGGGTTTAATCTCCAAGGTGAATAGAAGTTAAATAACCAATGCATATTGATAGCTAAGTGCGCTATTAAGTATTTTAATCACATATCTATGTCCCAGCTAGTTTTTAGACACTTGAGTCCTGCAACCCCTCTGCCTCTACCTCAAGTGAGACTTCATCTACTTCGCAGGTGTTGCTGAAAGGATCAATAGTTAGGGTTTTGTTGGTGCATTGTTGAAGCGTTGAACCCTAGGTCTACCCATGTCCCAACAAACATAATCTATAAAATGTTTCCTATGGGGTGTGGCATGAAATGAAGTCCCTAAATCTACTACCCAAGACTCAGAATTTTTATCTACAGAAAGAACCAAAGCATCTTGTAACACATCACCTGTTACATTTTCTTCCTGATTTTTGTCTTGTTGTCCATATCTTTGTTTCTTTGGATCTCTACAGTCTTTCTTTAGACGTCCTTTATTCCCACAATTCCAACACTCTATCTTTTAAAATATGGATTTGGATATAGCCTTCCTAGAATTCCCACAGTTCCTTGATCCCTTTCCTCTATCCTTTTGTCTTCCCATGTTCTCCATGTTTAATGCATTACCTAATGTCGCACCTATGATTTTCCATCGCATTTACTCACTAAGGATAACACCAACAACATCATCAAATTTTGAATTGTTTGAATCTGAGACATAGTTACTTATAGCCATGACCAATCTGTTTCATCTTTCTAGCAATGAAAACAATATTAGAAGAGCCCTAACCTCATAATCAAAGTCCACTTTTACATAACTTAGTTGATTAGTAACCGTATTAAATTCATTTAAATGATCTACAATAGACCCACCTTTTGACATATTCATATTAAATAATCTCTTCATTAGAAATACCTTGTTGGTGTAAATGTGTTGAACCTACACAAAATAGATCTATATAAACAATAATATGCACATTTGCAGAGAGAATTGGAGAAAGAAGAAGAAGGACAGAAAGAATGAAAGAATTCTCATTAACCGTTGTGAATAATGAATAATTTACACATGATATACTCTGTATAACTCAATGAGTTTGACTTGAGGATAGCCAATGCGCCATAGTGGTGGTATAGAGTGATATGGACACACACCAAAAATTATGGGAGTGAACTTCCACCTATTCTAGTGTCTCAGGTAGTTACAGGAGTGAACTGCCACCTAGTTGAGTTAACTAGTCAACTAGTCTTCAGTTAACTGACTGAACAGAGAGTAGTGAGGAGTTAAATTAGGGAATCAAGGCTAATGCGCCACTCTGGTGATGATACCAAGGCAAGTTCGAATTATCATGGTGATGATCCCAATGTTGCATGGTGACAAAACCAATGCAACTAGTCAAACTAAAGTGTCAACTGAAAGAGAATATTCACCAGGTGGAATATTCTCTCCTAAAATATAGGAGACTGGATAATGACTAATTATGACTAATAAACAAGAAAAAACCTTAGAAAAAAGAAATCATAAGTTTGTGTGAAGTAACTCCAAACCCCCCCCTAAACATCACTATGGTGAATATAAATAATGGGTCCCGACAACGAGGCCATGTTAGGTACCCAAATACAAAAGATACACTGAAAATAAAGTGAGGAAAGAGGGAAAACCTCAT
>JZKD02S2116915.1:570129-587654 GCA_000966675.3 Picea glauca
TATGCCCACAATGTCGAAAATAACATTGTGTGCCAGCTGGTTTTATGGATTCCTATCATCCGTCGAATCATAGTTATAAGAACCTTATTGATGGCTTCGACCTGGCCATTGGCCTATGGATAATAGAGTGTTGAGCTATCATGACGAAGGCCCAACTTCTCTGTAAGTTAAAACATCATATTATTTCTAAAATGACTACCATGATCAGTAACGATAGCCTAAGGAACACCAAAATGAGTGATGACATGGTTGAAAAGGAATAAGGCTGCAGTCTTCCCAGTATTATCGAATTTCGGCATTGCCTCGGCCCATTTTGTGAAATAATCAACAGCTACGATAATGTAACCATGCCCCCCGGCCGAGTGAGGGTGACATGTCATGAAATCAATGCCCCATTTAGCAAAAGGACCTACTGAGACGACAGGATGAAGGGGATCGGGATGCGACTGAATTTTCTGATTATAAGTCAGGTAGGCATGACACTTCTGGACTGCAGTAATGTAGTCAGTGAATAGGGAAGGCCAAAAGTAACCTGCACGTAAGATCTTCTGGGCAGTAGCATACCAAGACATATGACCACCACATGCTCTTGAATGGCAGTCATTCAAAGCTTTCTCAGCTTCTTCAAAAGTCAAACAACGCTGAAAGACAGAGTCAATGCCTCGACGGTAAAGAGTATCGTCGAGGATAATATAATGACGTGCTTGATAACGAACACGACGTCGTTCATTACTGGACAACAGACTGGAAAGTTTGAGTCTGGAGATATATAATGATATATCCATACCAAATATCGTCGGTACTAATAAGGAAAAGTGACTCATCAGGTAACGAATCGACTGCTACTTTTTCCGTTGCAGTGTGGGTAAAGTCACAAATCAACTCAGCGAAAACTAGGGACTTATTCGATGTGGCGCGATCAAATTCCAAATAGAACTCCTGGAGAATAACAATCCATTTGGAGTACTTTCCCCCCAGCAATTGACGTGTCAATATGTGTTGCATGGGGTTACAGTGTGAAATCATGGTAGTCTTCCTGGAGAGAATATAATGACGGAAACGTTGGACTGCTTGGACAGCAGCCAAGGCCAGCTTCTCAACATGTTGGTACTTGATTTCCATGGATGATAAACTTCGACTCAATTAATAGATAACATGTTCATTGTGGTTATCATCCTCCTGAACGAGGACCATGCCGATGGTATACTCGGACGCAGCTAGATAAAGAAAGTAATCTTGACTATAATCCGGAGGGAAAAGAAGAGGATCTTTTGTGAGGGATAACTTTAAAGCTTCGAAAGTGTTGTTGGCAATCTTATCCCAGACAAATTCTGAATCCTTCTTTAAAAGGCGTGTGAAACCATGAGTAATCTCGACGTAATTTGGGATGAACCGACGAAGAAAATTCGCTTTCCCCTGCAAACTTTGTAACTGACGCAATGAAGAAGGAGGAGGGAGATTAAGAATCGCCTCAACCTTGATAGGATCTACCTAGATCCCATGGTGTGATACAATGAAACCAAGGAGACAGCCAGATTCTATGCAAAAGACACATTTGTGAGGATTCAAACGAATGCGATAGAATCGGAAACGAACAAAAATTGCTCGGAGGTGAATAGGGTGATCGACTCGACGTATAGAATGAGCCGGCAAATCATCCAAATAAGGTTGAACAATATGCTTAATATCGTGGAATGCGTAAGACATAGCACGTTGGAATGTAGCACCTGCGTTCTTCAAACTGAAGGGGAGTTTCCTATAGGCAAAAGTACCCCAAGGACAAATAAAATCCGTTTTATGTTGGTCCTCAGGAGCGATATTGATTTGATTATAGCCAGAAAATCCATCCATGAGGGAAAAGATTTCACTATCGGCACAGTCATCGACGATCTGGTCAACGAAAGGGGTTGGAAAATTGTCCTTTGGACAAGCTTTGTCGATATCCCGATAATCAATACAAATGCGTATACTACCACCCTTCTTATCAATCGGTACGGGGTTGGAAACCCATTCTGTCAATGCCACGGGGTAAATGAAACCGGCTTTAAGAAGTTTTTCAACCTCGAGTTTAATGGCTGCTGCTTTACATGGATGGATAGGATGAAGGCGCTGCCGGACTGGTTTGGCTCTGGGGTATGTCTTAATCTCATGAACGACGATAGCAGGGTCAATACCCGACATCTCTTTGTAACTCCATGCAAAGATATCGCAAAATTCTTTAAACAAGGAAGTATAAGTGATAATTTATGCAGGAGAACACGAAGCTCCAATATGAAAATTCTCGACAATTCCAGGTTTCACTGAAATATCTATGGGTATCATGGGTGAAATGTTACTCAGGTTCCCTTCTGCAAACACATCTCGTGTAGATTGGGAAACTGTTGATATAACAACAACAGTCGACGGAGTCGAAATCCGTTGGTAATTCTCAAGAGTTTGTTGTTCCAGAAACAAGATGGAACGATGATGCCCATCGTCCCACAGGGTGTCTTCCATGATGGACATGATCATCTCATCAGTGGGAAAGATGGCACGGAAAGGATCAGGAGACAACTCGTCAAAATAAGAAGTAGTAAAGGATGTCGATTGAATGGCTTGATAAGCGAACTCAACCAGGCTTAACGGCATAGCGTCGCCGAAACGATCATGATCTCCAAGATCAGGGACTATCCAAGGGTCAGCAGACACAGGAAGTTCATGAGGTATAGTAGAGATCATATTAATAGAAGCAATAAATAGGCGTGGAATATCAGGTGGTGGAGGTATGGGGAAGGTTCCCATTAATGACGAATCTTTTAGAAGACCGACTCCAACATTCTCATAACCCGGTGGGGTTTTAGCTATGAATGGCACGTTTCCAACGTAAGTATCAACATTAAAAAAGGCAATTTGATCGAACATAACCACTTTTCCTTGGTGAGGAAATTGTACAACGCGAAAAAGGGTGGACACAACAGCATGCATCGAATCGACCCAGCTACGACCAAGTAGAAGATTATAATCTAGAGGTGTATCAAAAACTTCCACTTCTACCTGGACGGTCTTACCTTCCAAAGTGACAGGCAACGATGGTAGAACACCATAAGGCTTAAAACCTGAGCCGTTGAAGGCTCGTAAAGTGTTTTAGGATTCGTTTAAAGAAGGAGATCCAATGGCTTTCCAACAAGTAAAATACATTACGCATGTAGAGGCACCCTCATCAACAACAGTCCGACAAATGCTCTTATCGGCGACAACAACTTGTATTTGAAACGCAAGTTGTGGGGGTAAACTTGGAACATGATCATCCAAGTTAAAGACTATCAGATTCGTATTAGTTGGATCAATGCCACCTATAGCTTTCAACAACACCCTTCGTTGTGCAGAACACGACTGAAGGACCTCGAGGGCAGACATCGCTGAGGGTGCTTGGGCCAGATCTTCGACTATGCTATAGTTTTGAGATGCCCTAGCATGAGGATTGAATGTCGACTTCTTAATGACACCTTTTGGTGGTGGTCGTATAACTGTATCAAGGTTTAGTCGTTCGATATGAAGAGGACCTTTTGTAGGTGGATTCGGTGGAGAGGGTTGTACCAGATCAGGAGGTAAGTCGTCAACCTTCTCCTTAGAAGGAGTATAGTCTTTAGCTCTAGTGGCAAGTGCAACATTTTCTTTCATGGAATCACCGGTGCACATCAAAACATAATATGATGTAGAGGTAGAGGGTTGGTCATGGATGACCAACGAAGCCTGTTGTTGAGACGGAAAGGGTTGAGACAAAACTGCCGGTGTAGAAGGCTTTGGTGTTCCTTGAAGGAACTTGTTAACCTCGGCACGTCTTGGACAATCCTTTGTGTAGTGATCGTCACCACAGATAAGGAAAGGGTAGCGTGGTTTGCGCTTATCCTGGTCATCAATAGGAGGATATTTGGTTTGCTCATTCGGATTATTGTTTTTACCCTCCTTATTCTTGCCTCTCCCTTTTCGAGAGTTAGTCTTACCAGCCGACGTAGATTGAACAACATTCACTTCAGAAGTTTTACCGGTGGGAGGAGTAGGAGATGGAGCACTTTGTACATTAGAAGAATTGGATTTTGGGGTTGTAGTTGAAATGGAATGTGAGTGGCTATGAGTGGAACCAATCACACCATCAACTGCATGCAAGGCAGCGGGAGTAGCAGGAGTGATGGAAGTACCAGGATGAGGTAAATCAGGTAGTAAATCTGTTAGCGATATTTCTTGTATAGGGGGATTAGAACAAAAAATAAGGGGTAAAAACCCTCTTGTCCAAAGTTTTGGGCGACAACGCGCCCGTGGTAAGCAGCAAGCAAGACCCGGCGGTCCATATTTGCGTGCCCAGATCGACGACGCACATTGGATTCCGGACCCCCCTTGCCTTTCTACCTTTAAGCGGGAGGGGGGGTCCGGAATCGGGGGCACACCTCTCCAACGGCTCAGATCGGCGCGCCTGGATCAATGTCGATGAAGACCATTCCGGACCCCCCCCACCTTTCTACCTTTAAGCAGAGGGGGGGGTCCGGAATCCCATATTCAGTTTTCGATGGCCATGATCGAGGAGCCCAGATCAACAGCTCAGGCACGACCCCGACTTTCTCAGCTGCCCTACCTTTAACCTGCATGGGCCTGCCTCCTGTCATGTCATCTCTCTACCCACCTTTCCCTTGCCGCCATATGTTACCGTTCACCTCTTTCTCACACTTCTGGATGGCCTCTCCCTCATCTCATCATCCATTTATCACTCGCCACGTATCCTTTCCCTCCATGTTAGCCTTTCACCGCATTAAACTTGCCTTGTCCATTCACCCGCTGTCTCTGCGCACATCCCTAGTGACTCATGTCAATCCCCCGCCACCTCTTTCACCTCTCATCGTCCTTTTCTCTATCCTGACAGTTGAGGCCCCGTCATTCCATGGCTATACCTCACTTCCCGCGTCGGTCTCCATAATCGTCCTACGAACCCATCAGGTATTCCAGGTGGCAGCGCGAGAAGTCGTCCATATCCCGAAGTGCTGAGTTGGCTGGGTCATTCTCAATCCCAAGAAGCAGTTATTGAAGCATTTGGTGGTGGTTAGACATCGCCTCTGCCTTTATGGGAGAGCACGGCCATGAATTTAAGGCACGTCGATTCACCGATGTAACTGTCAGAAGACTGATCGCATCTGACATAAGTTACACGATTATTCAAAGATTGCGGCTGCAGAATGTCAGAAGCCATGCAGACGCAAAGATTTCAATGCATTTCTTGGTTCCGTTGTTGTTGTTGTTTTGAGTATATGTAGGCATTTTTTCCATTTTTGTATCTATCGATGGTAGAGCTAAGCTCCCGACTGTAAAGTTTCAGCAAATACTCTGGTTTCCTGGTTATGCCTCTATGTTTGAGATTTCTTGGTTTATAACAAACAGTTCTTCTTTCTTTCCATCTTGTTTCGTCTTATGCCGGAGAGTTCGCAATTGAAGGATTCACGTGAACTCAACAATCTTGTTATGATAAAGGATTTGTCGTGACATTGTTGTGTTTTCTGGTATTTGTATTTGAATGTGAAAGGATTTTGTGTTCGAATGCATTCTCCTTCAGTCTGTTGAAAACCGGATGTCTGTGATAGACCCTTGCACCCTTCTTGCGTAAGTCTTCCACCTACTCACCCTTTACTACGACCCACTGTTTGGAGTTTATCGAGACCTCACTCTTTCATGCATTCTTGGTCTGGTTTCTGAGTTGACACGATGTTGTTCTGAGTCTTCCTCCATTTGATCACCCTTAAACAAATCGTGACATTAAAACTGATGGGCGTCGGGCTCTGCTCCTGCAAGCAATCCAGGAGTGACTTCCGTCGCCAACAAAATCATACAAGGTTCCCGTTTGTGAATAAACGAGATCAAGATACTGAGCCCAGCTAATAGCCTGCTCTTCGGTGACAACACCGCCCATAGCAATGTCTTTACCAATTTTGTTCACAAAATACTTTGTAAACCATTATGCCAGTAACTGATCGGGAAGCTCAAGTTTAATGAGACATCGCCTCTGTCGCCACTCATGAATATGATCAGATATATGAGTGCCCGAGCTTTGTTTAAAGGAGGTTAAAATCTCAGTTCCAGTATCATAACGAATCGGTAACTGGTAGTGTGTTAGAAAGGCCATTACAAGGGTGTTGAAATCGGAAAAGAAACCTCATGGTAATTCAATGTACCACTTTGCAGCAGCACCCGTAAGAGTTCGTTGAAAGAGACGTAGTCTAATGGAGTCATCCATCAACGAGTTGGATGAACACCACAAGTGGAAAGTCATGACATGATTATTAGGGTCCTCTCCCACCTTCCCATCGAATTTGGGAATGTCTGATGGAATCTTTGCAAGAATAGCAGGCCATTGGGGAGAGTGACGAATAGGATCATTGAGAATCCTGGACAAATATGGCAGATCCAAAGTAGTAAGAAAAGGCAATTGCTGATTCACTTGTGGATACTGGTGACTTTGGGGCAGAAGCCCTGTCGGTAAACCCGTGGGACCATATGCAGTCTTCCCCCAGAGGGAGGATCCTGGTTGATTTGGTGGTGGTTGAATCGGATAATAACCCCAGGGATTTTGACCTCGAGCTTGAGTAGTGGCTTGAGGTTGAGTAGTCTGTCCTGAACCCCAAATAGAATTAGTCACACCTGGAAATGGTTGGCCTATAGTAGGGACAGCTTTCTGCCCCCCAGCATTTTGAGGAAAATGTTGCATAAGTTGATTCCAATACTGGGCCAATGCAGAAGGTATGTTTTGTCCTAAAGGTGAGGTTGGTCCCCCTAACAAAGGGACAGTTCCACCCGGAAGTTGTGTACCAACCGTAGGTTGCGTAGTTACTATGTTATGTCCGGGAAAAGGAAAAGGAAATGTACTACTCTAATCACCAACAGGATTCTGTACATTAGGCACAACGGTCGGAATAGTGCCACTAGGATTAAGATTGCCAGGAGGAAAAAGTTGAGGAGGGAGTGTCGGGATGAAACCGGGAATAGGATGCCCAAGAAACTGAGGACCACCTGGGGAACCGACTGGAATTTGTGGGGGTGTTGGATGAGAAACATTCAACGATGGATTCAGCGCATGGTAACCAAGAGGTAAATTTGGATTAGCCTCAGTAGTTCTCTGGGTATTGATAGGAGGAAGAGTAGTTGCAGTAATTCCAGTTGGGACACTCGTAGAATTTACAAGATGGGCCATCTTTGGAGGAATAACAAAACGATAGGTGGTAGTCACGGGTGTAGCCTCTGGTTCAGGAGATTCAGGAGGGTTGACGAGTTCGTAAACAGGGGATTCAGTACTCGTCGGAAATTACCTGACCCAAAAGGATCTTGGCCTACTACACCATGAGAAGGCCCAGCGATTGATTCATAAGATATGGCAAGAGTTTCTCCAGAAAGATGAAATCGTCTCGAAGGTCATTCACCATGACGAATGCGATAATCCTCTACAGTATTGGTAATTTGAAACTCAGCAAGAGGATCAGTAGGCTCTACTTGTGGAAGTGGTGTAAAAACTTCTGGGACGTCACTTATGTCCACGTGTGGTAGAGTAACAAGGGGAATTTCACCCGGACGAGGAGAGTCCTCAGGGGTACCCTCGGGTGTTTCCGTATGCGACGGTTGTGAAGCTTTCGGATGCTCCAGAGACAAACCTTGCATCCTATGTGAACGTCGCGGGGGAGAAATTGTAAACAATTATCCAACTCCCCAACGAAAATCCTATGGTCAACTTCAAGAAATCAACAGCACACCCTAGTAAATAAAATCTATAAGCAGTCACCAAGCAAACAATACCTTCTAATATCGAAGCCACTAGTTGGTGATGAAATCCAACATCGCAACAATGAGATGAGAAGGGGCAGGGCTAAGGTGGAAAAGTTACGTTGACGACCTGCTTAACAGACTTAAACCCTGGTGCAAGCTCCCACACATAATCGTGGGTATACCCTCCAAGGAGCCCAAGTGAGTTTGATCAACGTCGATTCTAGGTACCGCGGAGACTTTCCCCTCCACAGTCACCTTGGGTAAGAACCTAGAGAGATAAGCAACTAAGGTCACCACAAACAACAGTACTGCCTGGGGAAATAGTCATCAGTCTGATCCACACGCAAAGGCAGGGTATCTAGCCCGAAATCAACTCAAAGGATTCCACTCATAATTGTGGGTATACCTCGGAGTGACCCCCGTAATACGTGCAATCTCTACACTGATGTCAACAAAGCAGGTTAGTATCTCTGCCAACACCAATGCGACCTAATTCTTAACCCTTGTGTTAGAAGGGCTTCCCAGGACAATATGCAGTCAATGGAATTTTACACTCCCTAACTCAAGATACTATTGTGTGTTTTTGAGCTTTTGGAGAGTGTGTCTCTCTTCCTACTCCAAAGCACTAGCCTAGCTAAATGTTGGTGTAAAAGAGCCCTAGAAAAGAGTTACTAGATCAATTTTAATATTATGCAATGTTTTTACAGGCTGTTGTTTACTCAAAGGCAATGGAAATGAAACTCATGATGTGTGACTCTAACCCAAATAATGAAAGGATATGATGAAATATAATTCTTTTCATTCGATGAATCCTAGTTATGGGAGAGAGAGAACAATTTCTGAATCAATCTCAATACTATAATGCAAATGCAATATTCAATTTCCTTTCAGATGCCAATGCAAACAATCATGTATCAATGAATAACTTCAATATGTCTCTTTCAAAATTTCAATACTCTTAAAACTTTGATTTTCAATGTTCTTGCAAAAAGCAAAAACAAGACTTGAAAGAAAACATGCAGTTCACTTTCCAGGAAGAACTCTAAATAATGAGAAAAGAAAACCAAAAAATGACTCAAACAAACAACCCAAGCCAATAGTTTCAATGAAAGCAAAAACAAAAGCAAACCAAGGAGCTTTTCAATGTGAATGAAAAATTTGTCCTTTTGAACTAACAAGCACAAGAGAAACACCAAGCACTCAACTCTCAACCAATCCCTGGTTCTCAGCCAGTCAGATACACTCAACTCCGGTAATCAGAGAGAATGACAAAGCCAACAAAAGCTAAGAAATGAAAGTCAAGTTTCAAAAGAAAGAAAACCTAGAAAACCTAGATCAGTTCCAGCAAGCCAATTATAGAAAAAGATATGTAAGTCACTGATTCAATAAGGCAAAGAGCTCCAAATCAGCATATATGAGCTATTGACAGGGTCAAAACTTGAATTCAAAAATTTTCAAAAACTGTTCGCAGGCTAGTGTGGAACACAGTGCGAGAAACTATGGTTCTCGCAGGCCACTTTGATGCAGCATGCGAACTATCCGCACTGAAATGTATATGCAAGGTGAGAACAGTCCAGGTTCTTGCAGGCTACTAATGGGCACAGTGCGAGAATCCCTGAAACTAATGGAAAAATTGAAAGAGCAAGCAAAAATCAAATTGGCTTATAGACCCAGAAGGTCCCTCAAGGTATCCTGAGGACTCAGAGATAGACAAATCAAGAGAAAAATGCAAACAGAGCAAATGGCCACAGAAATTTCAAAAAACCAAAAAGAAATGGGATAAGATCCCTAGTGGAGTCACCAATTTTGTTATAGGATAAATTCGTGAGTGTGGACGCAGTCCAATCTCCCTAGATCCACCTGGATCTAGAACAAATCATGACAGAATACAACACTTTCCCTAGATCTAACCTATTGAATGAACTAATAGATAAAAGGTCATGGGCTTACCTTATGAACGCTTTCCTTTAGTCTCTGTTGTTCTAAGCTTTTTTCTTCAATTCTCTTGTGTCGTCCGAATCAGAATAGAACAAACCAATCAAAGCAAAGGTAGATTAATATATTTAAAGGCTAGTCTATACATATGATCAAGTAATTATGTAATAAGATAACATCATATTTATGGGAAAGGGACATATTGTTGTATTATATTAATTGAAATAGAAACTTACAACATGAGCCTTGATGTCATAGGTCTCCTTTCGATGGCTCCAAGCTCTGACACACACACTTGCTCATGCATGAAGAAATTCAACCACTTGTGATGACCTTGATATTGTCTCTTGCTGCTGTAGCATCAATTCTCCATACAATCTTGCACTAATTCTATAATCAATCTCTTGCTAGCTTGCTGCTTATTGAACTTCTAACCATTTCCATGAGCAATCTCCTCAATATATAGGAAGAGATAGATTAGTTACTTGGATAGGGAATGATCCCAAGATATCTGGAAAGTCAGTACTTTGCCAACCATTCGAAAGCCAACTCACCCTTCTAGAAGATTCCTTCTAGAAGGATCGAGTACTTATCCATTTTCCTTCTTTAAAAACATGTTCGCACCCTAACCATAAGTACAGTGCTAGAAGTTTGCACCCTAGCTAAATGCAGCCTACGAGAAAAAGGCATTCTCGCAGGAGAGTATATATGCAGCCTGCAAACTATCTTTAAAATATGATTTCTGGAAGCTGATAAGTGTAACCTTTCTCATAGAAATGTTCTTGGTAAAGAGCTTGATTTCCCATTATCCTAACATCATCATGAATTCATCATAATGACCAAAATTGTGGATAACAAGATTCTATCTCTGACTTCTCCAAAAGATTCAATAAAATGTACAACAAGATTCCTGCAGAGATAAAACCCTCAGAGGCCTCTGCCCAAATTTCTTATGTTGGTGCATTTGACCCTGATTTCTATCTATTATTAAGAGAGAGAAGAGATACCTCCTTGACTCAAATGCAATATGCAGCTATAGAGGTGTAATCCAATATATTAGTAGCTGATAGACTGAGGAACAGGGCCGACGTAGACAGAAGAAAGGGAAAATCGGAAACCTCAACTTCCAGCCCATCACTGCCCCACCCTCAAGTGAATGAGATGACCCAGGTGGTGAACTTTCTAAAAGAAGAGATGGAGAGATTGAAAGTGGAAAGGAAACAAATGAACAAGGGCCCTCAGAGCACTGAGAACAGGGCAGGTTTCAGAAGGCCAAACAATTTCCCTCCTCCAACTATGCACAGAGAGAAGGAAAGAGACAGAGATGACCAAATAATTCAGGCTCCCTTTCAGAACAATTTCATGACTGATGAAGAAGAAGGAGAAACAGATGAGCCTAAGCCTAAAATACATTGTTTGGAATTCACTCCTCCTTTCCCCCATCTAACTCAGGAAGAATACGAGGAGTCTCTCATCAACAGTCAGCTAAATGAATTGAGCAAGGGAGACAAGGTTAGCGGTGGTCGAGGCAGGTATAACTTGAGATCTGACAAAAGGGTGGCAGTACCTGATGTTCCAGAGTAGTCCGCTAGAACAGAGAAGCCTGCTAATGAGGCAGCAGACAGCCACAGAGGTAAGAAGGCCCAACCCCTCTCTCCCATTGTCCAAAATCATGTTCTTGAAATTAGAGAAATTCCAAAGCTTACATCCTCTTTCAATTCCGAGCATGAGATTCAAAAGATCAGGATCCCTGTGCCCCTCACTGAGATTATCAAACACGATGAATTCAAAAGGCGTTTCTCTGACCTTTTTAAATATGAAGCCTCAGGCCCTTCCACAGACTTCATGAACCTCCAAGATGAAAAACCAGCAGTTGTCCTAGGCCCCATGGTAGAAGACAGAGATGACTCATCCCCTCCCTTCTACACCTCCCTAAACATACATGACAAAGTGCTACACAATTGTTTGATGGATTCAGGAGCCTCTCACAACCTCATGCCCAAAACCGTCATGGAAGAGTTAGGACTGGAAGTCACCTGAGCCTATCATGACCTCTATTCATTTGACTCTAGGAGAGTGCAATGTTTGGGAGTCATCAAGGATCTGGTAGTCTCTTTGTTTCAGCTTCCCATGAAGATTATGGTCATGGATATTGTGGTAGTTGATGTTCCCCCCAATTTTGGTATGTTGTTGTCAAGGTCTTGGATTAAGAGACTTGGAGGGACGTTACATATGGACCTCACATATGCCACCATTCCAGTCTTTGGAGGGGAACATAGGAGATTATACAGAGAATCCCAGCTAGCCTACATTGTCAGTGATGAAGAAAACCCCACTAATCACCCCATTTTTTCACTTGACACTGACTTAGGATCTAGCTTGTTGCAGGTCACTGAGACTCCTGAGGCCCCCTTGCAAATCAGAAAGAAGCCCATTCTTAATCAGGGAATGCCTCCTCCAACCACCTCTATTTGGAAGATGTTCTTTGACGGAGCTTCTTCTAGTATAGGTGCAGGTGCCAGAGTGGTATTCAGATCCCCCTCTCAAGAGACCATATCTCTATCATACAAGCTGGAATTTGAAGTCACCAACAACGTGGCAAAGTATGAAGCCCTGGTTCCGGGATTAAGAGTTGTAAAGGAAATGAAAATCAGGGAGATAGCTATGTTTGGGGATGCAGAATTGATAGTCCAGCATGTCAAAAAAAATTATCAGACCAAGCACCCTCGTCTCAAGAATTACAGGAATGAGGTATGGGATCTAATTGACAGTTTCTTCTTGTATTTTAACATCTCTTTCATTCCAAGGGAAGAAAATGCTCCAACTGATTTCCTAGATTTCTCAGCTAGTTTGTTCGAAGTTCCTGTGCTGCCTACTGTCAGATCTGATGTGGAAATAAGATACAGACCCTCTGTACCGGACAATGTCAAACATTGGAAGGTATTTGAATATGATCAGGAGATCGAAAAGTTTCTTCAATCCCTTGATGACTTTTCTGCGTCACACATAGATGAGGATCCTGACGTAGAAGGTGACCATCCCTGAGGATTTTTTGAATGAAATTGCTAACCATCAGATTATTCAACTACTGAGAAATCACATACCAAGAGGTCTGATCCCATTAGAAAGATTTTTCGACGGGAATGATGTGGCAGTAGGGGGGAGAGTTTCTGGTGATGATGCTGATACAGCTGAATGCAACATAGGCACACCAGAGGAGCCTAAGTTTTTCAAACTGTCAAAAAGTTTGACCAAAGAGCAGAAGGCCGAATATACTGAGTTGTTGAGGGAGTTCACTGATGTGTTTGCATGGACCTACAAAGACCTCAAGACATATGACACATCAGTCATTGAGCACAAGATCCCACTGAAAGAAGAGGCTAAGCCATTCAAGTAGAAGTTGAGACAGATAAATCCTATGTTGATACCCATCATGGAGAAGGAAGTGAAGAAGCTACTAGATGCCCAAATCATTGTCCCCTTGAGATACTCCGACTGGGTGGCCAACTTGGTTCCAGTGAGAAAGAAGAATGGAGAAATTATACTCTGTGTCAATTTCAGGAACCTGAACAGAAGTTCGAGGAAGGACAATTATCCCCTGCCCAACATGGAGCATATATTGCAAAAGGTCACTGGCGCATCTAGGATATCCATGATCGATGGTTTTTCTAGCTACGATCAGATATCAGTCATGCCTGAGGACAGAGAAAAGACAACATTCACCACTCCTTGGGGCACATTCATGTATGCCAAAATTCCATTTGGATTGATGAACACAGGAGCCACATTCCAGCGAGCCATGGACATAACCTTCATCGGGGAAAAATATAATTTTGTGGTGATTTACCTAGATGACATAACAGTCTTTTCCAAGACTGATAAAGAGCACCACTGCTACCTGAGGAAAGTTTTTTTGAAATTTCAGAGGTATGGCCTATCTTTAAACCCTAAGAAATCATTGTTTGCTATGCAAGAGGGGAAACTGTTAGGCCATATAGTGTCAGCAGAGGGAGTGATAATTGACCCTGGTAGGGTAGAATCCCTTCAGACCCTGTCACTCCCCAGGTCTAAGAAGGAGGTCCAAGCCTTTTTGGGGAAGATAAATTTTCTGAGGATATTTGTTTCAAATTTTGCTGAGCTGATGAAACACATCACAACCATGCTCAGAAAGGGAAATGAAGTGAAATGGAATACTGAACCTAGGGAGTCTTTTGTCCAAATAAAGAAGGCATTGACTGAGGCTCTTGTGCAATTCAGCCCTGATTATTCTAAAGATTTCCTGATATTTTCTTTTGCTTCCTGTGATATAGTAGCAGCAGTTTTGTTGCAGAAAAATGATCAAGGATGAGAACAGCCTGTTGCTTTCTTTAGCAAAGCACTGAGGGATGCAGAGCTCCAGTATGAGATCATGGAGAAGTAGGCTTATGCCTTGGTGAAAGCTCTCAAAGCTTTCAGAGTCTATGTCCTGCATTCAAAGATCACTGCATATGTCCCTTCAGTTTCTGTGAAGGACATTCTTATACAACCTGACATAGACGGGAGAAGAGGTAAATGGATCACCAAGATCCTAGAGTTTGATCTGGAGATTAATCCCACTAAGCTGATAAAGGGGCAAGGTTTAGCCAAGTTGCTGGTTGAATCAAATTACAGGGCATTGGGAATCAATTTCATCAATGAGCAAGATGAGCCATCGAACAGGGGTGCCCAAAGCACTGTGCCATTAGCAACATGCATCTGGTATAAGGATATCTTGTATTTTCTGCAAGAATTAAAGCCTCCTGATGGATTGGGGAAAAGTAAATCCAGGGCCTTAAAGCTCAAAGCGATCAGATATTGCCTTGTTGACCAAGACTTATATTGGAAAGACCCTCTGGGGGTATTACTAAGGTGTCTGGACCCACAACAGGCCCAGAAGGTTACTTTCGATATCCATAGTGGTCTCTGTGGAGGTCATCATTTTTGGAATACCACAGCTCACAAGATCCTCCGGGCTGGATACTACTGGCCCACCTTCTTTCCTGATGTCTACAGGGAAATCATAGCTTGCGTTAAATGCCAAAAATTCTCAGGGAAGCAATAGCTCAAATCTCTGCCATTAAAACCTGTGGTAGTTTCAGCACCCTTTCAGTAGTGGATATTAGATTTCATCGGAGAAATTCACCCTCCCTCAAGTGGCCAGCACCGTTGGATTTTGACTGCGACCGACTACTTCACCAAATGGATAGAAGTTGTCCCTACCAGAAGCACCTCTCACAAAGTGATAGTCAGCTTCCTGGAAGATATTATATCTAGATTTGGTTGCCCCAGCAGAATTGTTACTGATAATGCCTCTCCTTTTCAGTATGAGCCTCTGGTCAAGTTCTTTGAACAGTTCCAGATTGCTCTGATTCACTCCACTCCCTACTATCCTCAAGGAAATGGACTGGCAGAGTCCTCCAATAAAATCCTAATCAAGCTTATCAAGAAGCTATTGGAGGACAATAAAAGGGTCTGGGACTCGAAGCTCAAATTTTCTCTTTGGGCTGATAGGGTGACAACGAAGAAATCGTTGGGCATCTCACCTTTCCAACTGGTTTATGGAGTAGAGGCCATCTTCCCCACTCAGCTCGTGTTACCTGTGGAAAATATCCTCCAATACTACGAGGGAGAACCTAACCATGTGCTTAGAAGAATTCATCATATGGTGGAAGTGCAGCAGATCAGAGAACAGGTTATGGACAGAGCCTACAATCATCAGCAGAAGATCAAGCACGCCTTTGATAGGAAGAGAAAAAAGAAGGAGTTTGAGCAGGTTGATCTGGTGCTCAAATGGGATGCACCCAGGCAGGAAAAGGGAAAACACAGTAAATTTGATGCCCTCTGGTTCGGGCCTTTCAAGATCCTTGAAGTATTTTCAAACAACACTTACAGATTGCAGGATCTGGAAGGCAACGAAGTTTTTAGTGGCCCAGTCAATGGGCATTTCTTAAAAAAATGTTTTCTGTGAGCCTTAGTCGGTTGTTTTTGTTTTTCTTTGTAAATATTTTTTCTATTTTCATTTTTCGGACTAATAAATGACTCCATAGCCCAACAGCAAAGGCACTGAATCTGCAAAAAAGTTCTTAGAGCATCACAGGGACGAATCTATCCCCCATGGAGCCAAATGTTAGTGATATTTCTTGTAAGGGGTCTATAATGCAAAAGATTGGGTTAAAAACCCACTTGTCCTAAGTTTCAGACGATAATGCACCAGTGGTAAGTAACGAGCAAGTCCGAGCGGCAACGATTCACGCGCCCGGATCAACGACGATAAAGGTAATTTTGGACCCCCCCTGCCTTTCTACCTTTAAGCGGGGGGCGGGGGGGGGTCCAGAATCGTGGATGCAGTTTTTCGATGGCCGAGATCTTAACGCCCGGATCAATGGTGCTCATGCAGCCCCATCCTTCTCAGCTGCTCTGTGTTTAGCCCCCCCATTCTACTTGATGTCTTCCACCATGAACCTTCCTCTGACACCCTTCTAACACCTCGCCACTTCTTCCATGCCCTCATAATCTGACTCCATCACTCCTATCACGCGCCCCATTATCCACGCTGGCCCCCATGCCCACCCATCAATCCATTCAGTTATTCCAGATGGAAGCACGAGGAGTCTGCCACGTCCCAAAGTGATGAGTTGGCCAGATCGTTCTCAATCCCAAGAAAGCAGTTATGAAGCAGTTAGTGGTGGTTAAACATCGTCTCCGCCATAATGGGGAAGTCATGCAATGAATTAAAGGCACATCGAGTCGCCGATGAAACTGTCAAAAGATCGATCGCATCTGCCATAAGTTGCATGACCATTCAAAGATTGTGGTTGCAGATTGTCAGAAGCCATGCATATGCAAAGCTTTCAATGCTATGTCTTGATTTTGTTGTTGTTGTTAGTTTGAGCATATTAAGGCGTTTTCGCCATTTTTGTATCTATCGATGGTAGAGCTAAGATCTCGACTGTAAAGTTTCAGCAAATATTCTGGTTTCCTGGTTATGCCTCTGTGTTTGATATTTCTTGGTTTATGACGAACAATTTTCTTTTTCCATCTATGTTCCATCTCATGCCAGGGAGTCCACAGTCGAAGGATTCGCGTGGATTGAACAATCTTGTTATGATAAAGGATTTGTTGTGACATTGTTGTGTTCTCTGGTCTTCTGTGTTTGAATGTAAAAGGATTTTGTGTTTGGATGCTTTCTTCTCCAGTCTATTATAAACCGGATGTTTGTGATAGACCTTCTCACTCTTCTAATGCAAGTCTTCCCCCTACTCACCCTTTATTATGACTCACTGTTTGAAGTTTACCAAGACCTCACTCATCCATGCATGCCTGGCCTAGTTTCTGCGTTGAGATGATATCGTTCTGAGTTTTTCCCCATTTGATCACCCTTTTAAAATAAATCGTGACATTAAACTGATGGGCGTCGGGCTCTGCTCCTGCAAGCAATCCAGGAGTGACCTCCAGCTCCAATAGATTCCCAACTTATCATCCTCTAGCTAAACAATGTATACCGTGTCTGTGATCCTTGCCTCTTTCGCAAATACCTGCAGGTTAGACATTTATCTCGACATTTTTATTCCATTACATTTACACATATCCCAAGACAATTCAATCAAATAGCAGATAACATGGCTAACATTATACTATATTGGCATATATAACATCAAGACATCTTCACATACATATAAACCATAAGAAGTCTATCATAGCATATCGACTAGACATCATCCACTACATCAGAAAAAATCATCAACAACAAACACATCACACATGTACATAGATATCCAAAAATGTATATCCATATA
>JZKD02S2116915.1:663193-698324 GCA_000966675.3 Picea glauca
AAGATACAATGTATGTAAAAATAAGAACTACATTTTCTAGGCAATTGTGTCCTTCACTCCAAGACGACTTCACAGAGAATGAAACTTCTGCTCGGTGAAGGTTTTGGTGAAGATGTCTTCTGTCTATTCTGCTTAAGGAAAAAATTGTAAGTCGATGGTCCCCTTGTGTACTAAGTCCCATATGGAATGCATGTGTATCTCGATGTGCCTCATCCACTACCTCTAAACTGGATCTCTGCAGAAATTCAGAGTGCTTTGGTTGTCACACTAGATGATGATCGGTCGATGAAACTGAATGCCCAACTTAGTGAGAAAATGTTTTAGCCACATAGCCTAAATGGTTATGTTAACTACCCCTTTTTACTCTTCCTTGACTGAAGATATAGAAATGGTGGATTTATTCTTGCTCAACCAATAGAGAGGCCTGGAACCAAGACTGAGTGAGTAATTAGATGTGGAATTGCGATTATTTCTATCGCCAACCTAGTCAAAATCAATAAAACTGATGATATCTAAAGTAGAGCCTGATACATAATGAATCCAAAAGGAGATGGTGCCCTATATGTATTAAAGGATACACTTTTAAACCTTCCAATGTAGCTCATGTAGCTCCTGCATGAACCTGGAAACTGTGCCAACTGCATAGGAGAGGTCTGGTATGGAGTGTGTGAGATACAACTCCCCACTAGTTGTTTGTACAGTGTGGTGTCAACCAGTGGAGTCTCCCTGCCATCCTCAAGTTTGACTCCTGATAGGAAAGGAGTTGGAGCAGACTTGCATTCTTTCATGTGAAATATCTCAAGGATATCCCATGCATACTTGGCCTAAGACAATTTGATTCCTAATGCATCCTGATTGATCTCAAGTCCAAGGAAGAAGTCTAGCAGATCCATGTCTGTCATCAAAATCCTTTCATGTAGAATCCTATTGACTGCAACAATCGCTAAATTCAAGCAACCAATTATCAACAAATCTTCAACGTATAGAAATAAGAGTAGAATTGAATCAACCATCATGAACATGTAGACATTCGAGTCTGATTTACAATGTACAAATTTATTTGACAACAGGTAGAATTCCATCTTGGCATACCATTCCCTCGAAGCCTACTTGAGGCCATAAAGGGACTTCTTTAGACGCCAGACCAAATATGAGTCATGCATAAATCCATGGGGCTTCTCCATGTAGATCTCCTCAAAGAGACAACCATGAAGAAATGCATTCTTCACATAAATTGAATTGACTTCCCATCCTTTGGTTTCCGCAATGGAAAGTGGCAATCGTATGGAATCCATCTTCTCTACTGGAGTGAAGGTCTCATCATAGTCAATACCATGAACCTACTAAAAACCTTTGGTGACAAGCCTGGATTTTTATCTTCTGATCTTTCCATCCGCTATTCTCTTAGTCTTGTAGACCCATCTGCATATGACAAGTTTCCTCCCAGAAGTAAGGGGAACTAGATCCCAATTCTCGTTCTCGATGAGGTAGTTGTATTCCTCCTGCATGATGGATTCTCGAAAGGTATTTCAAGAAGCCTTTCCATAAAACTGTGGATATGAAGACTGAACCAAGAAAATATTTCTATAGGGAAATGGTTCAGTGGCAGTGAGTGAAACAGGAGGCTCCTCGAAATCATATCGAGTCCTCCTAGTATCGGTTGGATCAGCAACGAGATCCCTTGCATCCTGAAAAGTATTTTGTGCCCACTTGGGCCTCTAATATGGCTCTAAAACTGCATCTAGATGCTCTGACTTTTCATTTGACTATATTGAATCTAAATATGAATCATTCGAGTCCTATGAATCATAACTCTAGTCTAAAGAAGAATCAACTTGTGCATGTGCATCATCTCGGATAGGTGGAAGAATGAAGGTGTTTGCATGTAGATGATGAGGTACATGTGAGACACTTTCCTTGAATTGAACACTTTTCTCAATGATGAGTTGTTCTAAGGAAATATAAATAAGCCTATATCCCTTCACACCATCGGGGTATCCAACAAAAATACACTCAGTGCTCTGTGGATCAAGTGCCTTCCTCTTTTCAGAGGGAATCTGGGCCCATGCACATGAACCAAAAATGTGAAAGTGGGTCACTTCTGGTTTGTGGCTGCTCGAAGCCTCATAGGGGGTCTTATCCTTGATAGATATATGGGGATATATGTTTTGGATGTATGCTTCAAAATTAAGTGCTTCGTTCGATAGTCTCTATGGTAGTGGCTTTGCATGCAACATGCAATATGCCATCTCCTTTAGAGATCTTTTTTTCCGCTCAACAACTCTGTTTTTCTACAGAGTATAGGGAACTATGTGCTGCAAATAGATCCTTTCCTCATGGAAAATATTATGGATCTCATGATTTACATACTCTACCCCATTATTAGTTTGAAGGACTTTGATCTTCTTTCCGGACTATGTCTCAACTAGGGATTTGAAATCTTTGAGGTGTTGAAAGACCTCGGATTTTTTCTCGAGAAAGTAAATCCATGTAAAACATGAGAAATCATCAACAAAAATGATAACAAACCTTGCTTTGTTGATGGATGGATGTGGAAAAGGACCCATAAGGTCACTGTGGATCAGATCTAAAGGTTTGAAATCTCTACGAAACTTTCCTTTGTCAAATTTCTCCTGAGGGTGTTTTCCAAGAACAAATCCCTCACATACTCCCTTGGAGAAATGGATGTTTGGTAGACCATAAACCAATATTTTTTTGCTAATTTTTTGCACGTATCTGAAATTCAAATGTCTAAACCTTTCATGCCATATCCTACTACTTTCATCAACATGAGTAAGTAGTAAATTAGAATCAGGTTCAATGAATTCAGAAAATGTATACAATGTAGACTGATGATTTACCTCACCGGTAGAAACCCTAGAGTTGGTTTTCATGTCATAGATGTCCACAGAATTTGGTGTGAATGTGAATTTATTTTTGGTGCCAGAATTTTTCATCTGATACATGGAGAGAAGGTTGTCAAAAATTTTGGGAACGTGCAACACATTCTCGAAGCTTCTGTTGGTGAGTTCAATCCTTCCTTGTTGGTGACTTCGACAGAAGAGTTGTCCCCCATCAAAATAGGAGGAACTTTTGTTGAAATTACTAAGACAACTGAGAGGGGNGTGAATCAGTTGTTATTGTGCTTAAACAATATTAAGTCTATTAATACATTCTTAATCTTTATTCAAGTGATCATCAACATTATACAGCATATGGACAATAAAATAATGAGCATCAGTCACACATAAGATATACACAGAGACAAATTTTCACGAGGAAACCCATAAAGGGAAAAAACCTCTTCTTCTTTGAAATGATAGGCAGTCTTTTAAGTTCTGTACATCATCTATAATTGAGCACCAACTCAATGTGAGGCTACAACCATTTTTTTGCAAGCTACAACTTGCTAAGAGCACCATTTCTCTATTTTCTCTAGCACCCACTAGAAGGAAGCACCAACTCCCTGGTTTCTCTAGCACCTACTAGAAGGAAGCACCAACACCCTGGTTTCTCTAGCACCAACTAGAAGTAGGGATGATTTTAAGGATGGAAATTTATTTTAAAATATAGAAACCTTGGCGAATCTTACTTATCCTTCATATTACAACTATAAATGTTTGGCAATATTTTTGTAAAAATATTTGAATTTTGAAGGATTTTATATAGTTTTTATAAAATTTTGGCAATTTTTAAGGTAAAATAATTTTATCCTATAGAACTTGGGTGAATCATTTTTAAAATAATGAATCTCGTTTTTGGGAAAACAATGGAAAATTAGCCCATGAGCAAAGTTTAGCCCCTAAAATCATCCATGAAGTCTAGAAGGAAGCTACAACTCCATGTGTTCAAGCACCCACTTGAACCTCTAAGGACACCAGTCCTCCTGAGCACCTCCCAACCACCCTGAAATATGAATATGAATATGAAATACTAAAACCAATTACAGTGACATAGTGTTCAATAATAGCTTACCAGTCTCATCACTGTTCTGCAAGATTTTGCTACTTAGTCTTCCTCACTGTCTTCCAGCATGCATCCACTGCCCATTTTGTTCTTCTGCCTTTTGTGCTCTGTGTGCCACTCCCATTCAATGCACCTTTTGTTTCCTATCCATTTCAGTTGTTGCACCACCTCTTTACTTCCTCACACATGCATTACTTCACCTCAGCAACAACAATGTCATCACTTCTCTATGTCGTGTTCGTATAGCTTCTATGCACCTTGTGCATGAAATATGCGTAATGCTTCTGCATCTCTTCACAATGAGTGCTCTGTCTGATCATCATTATGACTTCTGAGCTTCTCTAGGAGTTTTCCCACACATTCAGCATCATTGGATGTCATGCTGAGATTCCTTATCCTCTCTGGCAGTAGAGACTCTTCGTCTTCTCTGGCATAGTCAAGCTTATACTTTCTTCTTCAGATACAAACTTCAATGCTCATCCACTTGTCAGTCCCTCTAAGAATCATCTTCATTCACTAGAAGAATCTTGGAGACTCTTTATCTCCTCTGGCGATCACACAGAAGTCTCTTCGAATCTTCTAGCAGAAACCATTAATGGTTTCTAGCAGTTACTCTGTGAAGAGCAACATAATCCCTCCAATCATACTCAAATTCACTTGCACCATTGGATTGGATCCATTGGATCTTGCATTCATTTCGGCATTTCGTCATTTGGCAATTCGGCATTCATGTGACCAAGTGTCTTGACACTCCCAGTCGTGATCCCCGAAACTTCGAAAAGGAGCTTGTCTGCACTAGCTCCTTTCCCCATCTTCCACTAATGTGACCACAGGCTACATCCATTTCACCTTTTCGGTATTTTTTGTGAACTTATGACCTTCATCGACCCTGATCGAAGGTCCACGATCTTAATGAATTGACGGTCCAAAAATCATCGTGAATTTGCATCTCGTTGTTCCTTGGATGGATATTCTCATCACTCCAAGTCGTGATAGGCGAGACACCGAGATGGAGCTTAGATCAACGGTCCAGAATCTTGGTGTATTGACATTCTAGATCTCATCGTGAATTCGCATCTTGCAATTTCTTAGATGGAGGTTCTCGTCACTCCAAATCGTGATAGCCGAGACTCTGATATGGAGCTTATATCAATGGTCTAGAACCTTGGTGTATTGATGGTCTAGATCTCATCATGAATTCGCATCTTGCAATTCCTTAGATGGAGGTTCTCGTCACTCCAAGTCACGATAGGCGAAATCCTGAAGTGATGTAAACCTGCTAACATCACATGTGGATTGACACATGTCAAATAACTGCCATGTGTCACTCTAATTCGTGACTTACACATGCCAGAAATGTTGAACCAACTTGACACTTGTCATTACCTAGTTGTGCCACGTGTTCTTAGCTGACGTGGTTTGCTGACGTGTCTATTTTTGGATTTTGCATTTCGTGATTTCGTGACTCATGTTGTAAAGAACCTTGACATTTCCATCTCCCGATATTTGAAATCCTGATAGCCAAAACTTTGAAATGGAGTTGGACCACCGCTTCGATCGTGCACTTTAAAGAATGTGCAGGTTCTTCCTGATCCAACGATGGTTAAAAATTATGCTCAGATTTGACGCGTGAGATTTGTCCTTCTGTTATGTGCATTCTTCTTGTCTACAATTTGATCTGACGGTCCTCCTTCTTTCGAGAAAATAAATGGGATCCAATAATCACTGACACTTCTCCTCCCAAGCTTAGGCACTGCATTTGAATCTGCGCTAATTCCTCCTAAGATTACTTTGTCCTTATTTTTCCTTCACTGCATACTCTTATCTTGCCATTAGTGACAAGAACATACTGCCTGTAAAGCATGCCAACCATCCTCTGCACTATCTCTTCTGATCTTATCGAGCTTTCTCTGCAGCATCTTCCCAAAATACTTATGGTGCTCATCTGTTACATTCTTCCTGTACTCAAGCCATCATCATTGTTGTACTTGCCATCAATGACAAGCATACGCTGCCTGTAAAACATGCCAACAATCTCCCCCCTTTGGCATTGGTGGCAACAAAGGCACCTAGATTCTTTTCTCCCCCTTTAACATCAATGTCAAAGAGAACATGCTCCCCCTGAGCTGTTGCATTATTTTTGGGAGGTATCAGATATTCAACCAATCAATACAAAACTCCCCCTAATAGGATGAACTTTCTTAGATGTCAGATGGGATGACACCCAGCTTTTGTCCGAGATAATCAAATGGTGTCTTGGCTAGGGGTTTAGTAAAGATGTTTGCTATCTGTTCTGTGGAAGGGATATACTTCAATTGAAAAACTCTATTTGTGACTTGTTCTCTAAGAAAAAGGTATTTTATTGGGATATGCTTAGTCTTGGAATGAAGAATAGGATTCTTGGAGACACTAATGGCACTAGTGTTATCACAGTGAATTGTAATCGGATCAGTATAGTTTACCTTCAAATTTGCAAGAGTTTGAATCATCCACAAGATTTGAGTATAGCAAGTAGAAGCAGCAATGTACTCTGCTTCTGTAGTTAATAAGGAAATAGACCCCTGTTTCTTACTAATCCATGCTACCAATGAGTCTCCCAGGAAGAAGGCACCTCCACTGGTGCTCTTTCTTTCATCTACACAATTTTCCCAATCTGCATCTGAATAAGCAGTTAACTGAAAATTCTGATTTCTGGGATACCACAGACCATAAGTCATTGTTCCCTTCAAGTATTTTAATATCCTTTTGATAGCTACCAAATGAATTTGTTTAGGAGCAGACTGATAACGACCTACCATTCCAACAACTTGCATTATATCAAGACGAGATGTTGTGATGTATAGAAGACTGCCTATCATCGATCGATATGCATTTTGATTAACTTTGCGTGAAATGTCATCTTTATTGAGCTTGCAACCAACCACCATGGGTGTACTAATAGGAGAGGAGTCCTCCATCTGAAATTTCTTCAAAATCTCTTTAAAGTATTTTTCTTGAGATATAAAAATTCCTGCAGAACTTTGTTTTACTTGTAAGCCAAGAAAATATGACAGTTCTCCTATCATGGACGTCTCAAATTCTGTTTGCATAGAGTTAGAAAACCACTGGATAGATGATTCATTAGTGCACCCAAAAATAATATCATCTACATAAACCAAAACAAATAATAAATTATCACCTTCAGAATTAATGTAAAGGTTGTTGTCAACAATACCTTTCTTGAATCCTTTATCTTGTAAAAATTTGTCCAGTCTATAATACCAAGCTCATGGTGGTTGTTTCAGTCCATATAAGGCCTTCTTTAGGTTTCAAACATTATTATTATTATCTATCAATGAGAATATTTCAGGTTTCTCCATATATACTTCTTCCTCTAGATCTCCATTAAGAAATGTTGACTTAACATCCATCTGCTAAACTTTAAAGTTCTTGTGACATGAATAAGAAAGAAACATTCTGATAGCTTCCAATCTTGCCACTGGTGCAAAAGTTTCATCAAAGTCCTGACCTTCAACTTGTGCATACCCTTTATACACCAATTTGGATTTATTTCTAATAACTTGTCCTTTTTCATTCATTTTATTATTGAACACCCATTTGGAACCTGTTACATTTTTATCTTCAGGTCTAGGGACAAGCTCCCAAGTATTGTTCTTCTCAATCTGATCAATCTCTTCATTCATTGCTCTAATCCAATTATCATCCTGGCTAGCTTCCTCAAAAAATTTAGGTTCATTCATAGATAAAAAGGCAAGATGAGATTGTTCTGAGTCTTTAATCAATTTCCTTCTTGTCTGAACTCCTTTATTTATATCTCCAATTATCTGATTTTTAAGATGATTCTTTCTAATAATTCTGAGAGGTGATTTTTCTTCTTTCTGCTGATTTTTGTCAGTCTGAGTATTCATATCTTCATTTGATTCAGATTCTTCCTTTTTTTATCCTTGGAACTGTTCATCTTCATCTTCAACTATATCTTATGTTCTTGGTTCAACACTGCTTACATTTCTGTCTGGGATTTCTTCATCAAATTTTATGTCTATACAATCAACTAGTTTATACAGTCTCTTATTGTAGCATCTGTACACTTTACTATTTGTAGCATAACCCAAAAAGATGCCTTCATCAGCCCGGTCATCATATTTGCCAATATTTTCATCATTGTTCTTGATATAACATTTACTCCCAAAAACTTTAAAATGCTTGATTGAAGCAGGTCTTCCAAACCATAGTTCATAAGGGGTCTTGTCACTGTGTGGCCTGAGATGAGATTTGTTAAGGATATAAACAGTTGTATGAATTGCTTCCACCCTATAAGTCTGAGGTATGTTCCTTTCATTCATCATTGATCTTTCCATTTGTTGTATTGATCTATTCTGCCTCTCAACAACTCCATTTTGTTGTGGAGTCCATGGA
Source organism: Picea glauca (assembly GCA_000966675.3). Taxonomy (NCBI): domain Eukaryota; kingdom Viridiplantae; phylum Streptophyta; class Pinopsida; order Pinales; family Pinaceae; genus Picea; species Picea glauca. The sequence goes on from JZKD02S2116915.1 coordinate 671,576, forward strand.
ATTGTGTACTCTCTTTTGATCCCATGTTTATCATAGAACTCTTTGAAGTTCCATGAACTAAACTCTCCTCCTCTATCAAACCTTACTGCCTTTAATCTTTTTCCTATTTGATTCTTAGTTAGAGCCTTAAACACTTTGAATTTTTCAAATGCTTCAGATTTTTCCTTTAAAAAGGCAACCCATGTTAGTCTAGAATAATCATCAATAATCAACATGAAATAGTTTTCTTTTCCTATACCTGCTTTTCTTGATGGTCCACATAAATCCATATGTACTAACTGGAGAGGTTTTTCTATTGAGGGAGATTTTTTTGATTTGAACTGAGTGCAAGTAAGCTTTCCTATCTGGCAGGGTTTACAAACAGATTCATATGGCTTTGATATCTTCGGAAGATCCTTTACTGCCCCATTGTTTCTGAGCTTGATTATATGATCAAAATTTAGGTGTCCAAGTCTCCTATGCCACATCCAACTTTCATCATACTTGCTTAAGTGACATTCTTCTTTTTCTTCTTTTAACACATAGACATTATTTTTTGTTCTTATCCCTTTTGCAATCAGTTGTCCTGAACTCAAAGCCTTTATTTTATAGTCTTTAGAAGTAAAAACAAATTCACATCCTTTGTCACAAACTTGACTGACACTTAGTAGATTATGTTTCAGGCCATCTACAAACAACACATCTTGAGATTTTCCTTTGCCATTACTTAGGCTTACCATTCCTTTACCCTTTATTTTTCCTGGTGCATCATTTCCAAAAGTTAGATTCCTTGATTTGTTTTCACTTAAAGTTAGAAGCTTACTTTTGTCTCCAGTCATATGTTTGGAACATCCACTATCAATATACCAGGGATTCTTTTGTTTTTGGGCCGATAATACTAGTCCACACTTGTCATCTGCTTTCTTCTTCCAAGCCTTGACATTTTCAGCAGTGGGGATCAAGTTTGAATTGTAATTCCTTATGCGATTATGTCCATAATTATGACAGTTGTAACATTCTGGTTCACTGAATAATAGATCATAACGATTGTTATGCTCGTAACTATTGTTGTGTTTCACCTGTGTCCTTCTCCCAGTCATCACATGATTTATGGTCTGTGATTGTTTGTTGCTTGGTTGTCTCAATCTTTGTTGTGGAAGATAGTTATTCGTTGAATATCTTGATTGTTTATATCTAAATCTTAAATAACAATTTATAGCTTTGTGACCAAAATTAGAGAAAAAAAAACAATATCCATAGAAAAAATCTTTGTACCTTGAAAAAATCTGTCTTCTTTGAGGAGTTTGATTTCTTTCATGCTGATAATATTTCTGATCTACAAATTCAGTTCTGGTACTTTTTCTTTCATTCCTTCTTGGTGGCTGATTTTCTTTCTTTGTTTCTGCAGAGTGATTTTTGTCAATGTTTGAGGATTTGACAAACTTGATGGGTTATGTATTACTTGGATGATCACTACTTGATCCTTCTTCGTATCCCAATCCATCTTTCAACTTTGGATTTCTTTGTTGATTTAGAATGGAGGTTAATCCTTCTGAGGCTTTAATACTTGGCAGATTTTGGTGATACAATCCCTTAAACTTCTCCATTTCTTTTCTGGTTTTTACTGTCTCTTCTTCTAAGGCTTCACAACTGGATTTCTTCTCTGACAACTATTGTTTTAGTATGTCTTTTATTTTCTTTGCCTCTTCTAATTTCACTTTCAATAGAGTAAAGTCTTCATCAGTCTATTTACTGTCTTTCTCGAACTGTATCAACAATTGTTTTTTCTTTCTGCTCTTAATTATGAGTCTGTCAATTTCTTCCAGTGCACTGATCAGTTCTCCTTCCATATCAACCACAGCTTCTTCATCATTATCATCACTGCCTATGCTTTTATTATCATAATCCTCTTTGACCATAAGCATGAAGTCATTTGCTTCATCTTCACAGGAAGAGTCACTATCGGTGTCTTCTGAGGAATTGTCATTATTTGCAACCAAACTTTTCTTCTTATTATATTTCTTGTATTTGTACTTCTTTTCATCATCAGATTTTTGGTCCTTTTTCTGATGAGGACACTTAGATGCAAAATGACCTATCTTACCACAGTTAAATCATTTGAAGGGCAACTTCCCGTGATATTTTCTTGATCCTTTCTTTAACCTTCTCACAAATTTTGCCTCAATATCATCTAATTCTGAATCAGTATTCTTGCCTACCTTAAAAGATGCTTCTCTAGTACTAGATTTATCTTTGTTAATTCTCATTTCATATGCAGTTAGAGTTCCTAGGAGTTGATCAATGGACAGAGTTTTAAGATCACTTAGTTCTTATATTGCAGAGACTTTTGAATTAAATTTATCAAGCAACGATCTTAAAATATTCTGAACTAAAAATGGTTCTTCAATCTTCTCACCAAGACCCTTCATGGCATTTACAAGTTCTTCAACTCTTAAAAAATACTTGCTAATTGTTTCACCATCATTCATCTTTAGTTGTTCAAATTTCAATTTGTATGTTTGAAGTTTGGCATCTTTTACTTTCTCATTTCCTTCATAACTGCTAATAAGTTTATCCCACATTGCTTTGGCAGTTTCAAGATGCATCACCTTTACAAACTTAGCTTTAGTAATTCCATTCAAGATAACATTCATTCCCTTAGCATTAACACTAAACTCTAACTTATCATCCTTGGAGGCTAGCACAATAGGCTTTGTATATCCAGTCTCTACTACATCCCAAACATCAGCATCCAAGGCCATTAAGTATGTTCTCATTCTAATCTCCCAGAAGGAAAAATTTGTTCCATCAAATAGAGGGGGCTTAGTGGCTGAAGTCCCTTCATGACTTGTCATGTTTAAGCTTATAGATATACCTTTGAATAGAAGGAACCTGCTCTAATACCAATTGTTGAAATTACTAAGACAACTGAGAGGGGGGAGTGAATCAGTTGTTATTGTGCTTAAACAATATTAAGTCTATTAATACATTCTTAATCTTTATTTAGGTGATAATCAACATTATACAGCATATGGACAATAAAATAATGAGCATCAGTCACACATAAAATATACACAGAGACAAATTTTCACGAGGAAACCCATAAAGGGAGAAAACCTCTTCTTCTTCGAAATGATGGGCAGTCTTTTAAGTTCTGTACATCATCTATAATTGAGCACCAACTCAATATGAGGCTACAACCTTTGTTTTGCAAGCTGAAACTTGCTGAGAGCACCCACTCTCTGTTTTCTCTAGCACCCACTAGAAGGAAGCACCAACTCCCTACTTTCTCTAGCACCAGCTAGAAGGAAGCACCAACTCCCTGCTTTCTCTAGCACCAACTAGAAGGAAGATACAACTCCATGTGTTTAAGAACCCACTTGAACCTCTGAGGACACCAGTCCTCTCGAGAACCTCCCAACCACCCTAAAATATGAATATGAAATACTGAAACCAATTACAGTGACATAGTGTTCAATAACAACTTACCAGTCTCATCACTGTTCTGCAAGATTGTTCTACTTAGTATTCCTCACTGTCTTCCAACATGCATCGGTTGCCCATTCTGTTCTTCTGCCTTTCGTGATCTATGTGCCACTTTCATTCAATGCACCTTTTGTTTCCTATCCATTTCAGTTGTTGCACGACCTCTTTACTTCCTCACACATGCATTACTTCACCTCATAAATAACAACGTCATCACTTCTCTATGTCATGTTCTTATATCTTTTGTGCACCTTGTGCATGCAATATGTGCAATGCTTCTGCATATCTTCATAACGATTTCTCTGTCTGATCATCATTACGACTTCTCAGCTTCTCTGGAAACTTTCCCACGTGTTCAACATCACTTGATGTCATGCTGAGATTCCTCAGCCTCTCTAGCAGTCAAGACTCTTCGTCTTCTCTGGCATAGTCGAGCTTATACTTTCTTCTTCAGTTACAAACTTCAACGCTCATCCACTTCTCAGTCCCTCTAAGAATCATCTTCATTCACTGGAAGAATCTTGGAGACTCTTCAACTCCTCTGGCAATCACACAGAAGTCTCTTCAAATATTCTGGCAGAAACCATCAATGGTTTCTAGCAGTTACACTATGAAGACCAACATTAGCCTTCTGATCATACTCAAATTCACCTGCACCATTAGATTGGCTCCATTGGATCTTCCATTCATTTCGGCATTTCGACATTCGGCAATTCAACATTCATGTGACCAAGTGTCTCGACACTCCTAGTCCCTATCCCTAAAACTCTGAAAAGGAGCTTTTCTGCACTAGCTCCTTCCCCCATATTCCATCGATGTGATCACAGGCTACATCCATTTCACCTTTTCAGTATTTTTCGCAAACTTATGACCTTCATAGACCCTGATCGATGGTCCATGATCTCGATGAATTGACGATCCATAACTCATCATGAATTCGCATCTCGTTGTTCCTTAGATGGAGATTCTCATCACTCCAAGTCGCAATAGGCGAGACTCCGAGATGGAGCTTAGATCAACAGTCTAGAATCTTGGTGTATTGATGGTCCAGATCTCATCATGAATTCACATCTCGCAATTCCTTAGATGGAGGTTCTTGTCACTCCAAATCACGATAGGAAAGACTCCAAGATGGATCTTAGATCAATGGTCCAGAACCTTGGTGTATTGACGGTCCAGATCTCATCATGAATTCGCATCTCGCAATTCCTTAGATGGAGGTTCTCGTCACTCCAAGTCATGATAGGCGAAACCTCGAAGTGATGTAAACCTACTGACGTCACACGTGGATTGACACATGTTGAATAACTGCCATGTGTCACTCTGATTCATGACTTACACGTGCCTCAAATGTTGAACCAGCTTGACACTTGTCATTGCCTGGTTGTGCCACATGTTCTTAGCTGACATGGTTTGTTGATGTGTCTATTTCAGGATTTCGCATTTCGTGATTTTGGGACTCATGTTGTAAAGAACCTTGACATTTCCATCTCCCGATATCCGAAATCTCGATAGCCAAAACTCCGAAATGGAGTTGGACCACCGCTTCGATCGTGCACTTTAAAGAATGTGTAGGTTATTCCTGATCCAACGATGGTCGAAACTTATGCTTAGATATGACGTCTGAGATCTGTCCTTCTCTTCTATGTGTTATTCTTGTCTACAATCTGATCTTACGGTCCTCCTTCTTTTGGGAAAACAAATGGGATCCAACAATCACTGACGCTTCTCCTCCCGAGCTTAGGCACTCCGTTCGACTCTGTGATAATTCCTCCTGAGCTTACTTTGTCCTTGTTTTTCCTTCACTGCATACTCTGATATTTCCATTAGTGACAAGCACATACTGCCTGTAAAGCATGCCAACCATCCTCTACACTATCTCTTCTTATCTTATCGAGCTTGCTCTGCAGCGTCTTCCCAAAATACTTCTGGCGCCTATCTGTTACATTCTTCTTGTACTCAAGCCATCATCATTGTTGTACTTGCCAGCAATGATAAGCATACACTTCCTGTAAAACATGCCAACACCTTTCCATGCATACAATGAAGAATATATTTATTTTTAGGTATACATGTGATGTGATGCTCCTGAATCTACGATCCAAGCATCGTGAGAAAAGTTGATGGCAATCAAGGCATGGCTATAATTGTCTTTATTGGAATTCAGATCTTCTGGCTTCTTCTTCTTGGCACCCTCAGGGATGTGATCTCTAAGGTTATTTTGATGAAGTATTTGAGACATCAAATCTATTTTTTTTTTCATGCATGCAAATTCTCGATGGAGTCCTTTGTGAGAGTACAAGCACTTCTCCCCTTTTCTTCCCTTTTCCCCTTTGGATCCAAAGGCATTAGTGAAGGGTTTTGTGTACCCTTCCTTCTTCGGATGTGCATGAGATTTTTGTTTATATTTATCTTTATATTTATGATATTTGTGGCTGCCATAATGCACAGTGAGTGCATGGAACCTTGGGCCTTTGATTGTGCCCATATTGATGAGCTTTGTTTTCTCTTATGTCATGGATTTGATAAAGTCCTCAAGAGAAGGCATCTTCCAAGTGGCCCCAGAGGAGAATCTGACAGAATGGAATGTGTATACGAATAAAGAGAATTCAGGACCAATCTTGGAGAGAATGGTGAGAACCATTTTTTTCTCCTCTTTCAATTTATTAACCCCACAAGATTTGAGTTGCGACAGTAAATCCTTGAATTTTGTAAATAATTCTTGGATATTATCGAAGACTTTTGGATCCAATGTGAGCAAATCCACATCCATAATGTGTCCCCTCATCTCATATTTTTTTCCAAATATCCATTCCAAGGTGGTGCAAGATTCATTGGGAGTCTTAAAGGAAGATATATGAAAAAGGAGATCGGGAGAAATAAGACTGCAAATTGTTCTAAGTGCCTCATCCATGCGATTTAAATACTTTCATTTTTATATGGATGATGTTGGTTCTATATCTGCATTCAAGGTTAACCTATACAACCCTCTAGTTTGGATATGTATGGTTATTTTTTCCTTCCATGAAAAATAGTTGTAAGGTGTAAGAATGAATTACTTTTAGCAATCCATCTTTTCGCTGTCTTCAATCTTTTGTACCTGCAATATTTTGGTGTATCTTTTACTTAGAATTATGTTGGCTCTGATACCATATAAATTTGTTGAACCTACACATAATATATATATCCAAACAATAATACACACATTTGCACAGATAATTTGAGAAAGAAGAATGAGAGAAAGAATAAAAGAATTATCATTAACCATTGTGAATAATGAATAATTTACACATGATATACTTTGTATAACTCAATGAGTGATGACTAGAGGAGAACCAATGCACCATAGTGGTGGTATAGAGTGATATTGACACACACCAACAATTACTGGAGTGAACTTCCACCTATTCTAGTCTCTCAGGAAGTTACGGGAGTGAACTGCCATCTAGTTGAGTTAACTAGTCAACTAGTCTTCAGTTATCTGACTGAACAGAGAGAAGTAAAGAGTTAACTCATGAAATCAAGGGTAATGCACCAGTCTGGTGATTATCCCAAGGAAATTTCACATTAGCTGGTGATGATCCCAATGTTGCATGGTGACAAGACCAATGCAACATCTAAACTCAACTCAACTAGTCAAACTGAAGTGTCAACTGAAAGAGAATATTCTCCAGGTGGAATATTCTCCCCTAAAATATAAGAGACTGGATAATGACTAATTATGACTAATAAACAAGGAAAAAACTTAGGAAAAAGAAATCTTAGGTGTGTGTGAAGTAACTCCAACATTTCTTAAATCACTTTTTCTTTTAAAGAAATTTGTTTCTTTATCTTTGAAATCAAAACTTTCAATTCTTGCATTGCTTTATTTGGATGACATTTTTTAGTTTTTTTGGGGAAGAAGCATAAATAAAATTGGTGTATAGTTCATTTTACTCATATATTTAACATCATGGTATTTATGAGTTTAATGAAAAATGTTTTCTCCTTCTCGTAATATAGTTTTCACCAAGTGAAACATTGATTTTCATTTCTTTTCATGGTTTAGAGTTGGTCAAAAAATAATTTTGTCCATGCCATTTTCCTTCTGAGTAAAACAAAAACCATAAAACTAATTCACTAATTAAAATCTTTTTAGAAAATTTTTACTTTTCATTGGTAGAAACCCAACATTAGATTAGTTGTAGGGATTTGGAATAGGCGTTGAGGATAACTCTCCAAAGTTATAAAATAAACATAGAATCTTGAGTTTTTGGCAACCCTTCTCACACAAGGGTCAATCACGAGGTCACATTGGGGCCAACACAGCAACTAACCCTTCTTTTTTGGTGTTGGTGGACTGGTGTGCATGTATTACAAACAGTCTCAAAAGACACTTGGGGATCACTTGAGAGGATCACACCTATGTGGGAGGCACCTCTCAAGGGGATTATGGGTCTTAGACGACCCTTCCCTTGTGTGTATACTCGATTGTCGACTATTTCCCCAGACTTTTTTTCTTGTAAGTGGTGACCTTAGCGGCCATAATATTTAGGGTTCATACATGAGGTGACAGAGAAGGGGAAATTGTTTGTTGTACCTGGAACAAACATTGGTCAATCTCACTTGGACTTATTGGAGGCTAACCCATGGTTATACCATGAGATAACTTATACTAGGGTGTAATTCCATTAATCAGGTCACCAACGTTACTAATCCACTCTCTTGATATCAACTCCTTCTTATTTTTATCTTGCGACATTGCATTTCATCACCAACTAGTGTGTTCGCTGTGAGAAGGTTTTTGTTTGTTTGTTTTATTTCTAGATATTTTTTAGCATGTGTTGCTTGTTTTCCCTTGAAAACCTTAGGTTGATTCTATATATATAGCATCATTTCCTAGAATGACCAACCAAGGGATGCATTTTCCCAGGCAAAACACTTTTTTTCCTTTTTATGGAAATGTTGGTCCTCCTTTTATTGAAATTTTGAGTCTTCCAAGATTCATTATTGGGTTATAGGTATGGGTTTTTTCCACTCCAGTAATATCGAATGCACCGGGTGGTTTAGATGAAATAACTCCACCCAAATAACATCAACCTCATGTTGACCCTTTTCCTTTTTCACTCATCAAGTCTTCTTCTCTTTTTTCTTCTTCACCTAGTGAAATCTTTGAAGCTAGTAACTAGGTGGATAAGAAGAAGAATAAAAGGAAGATTAAGAAGAAGAAAAATAAAAAAGGGTAAAATCTTCCAACTGATGTAGTTCATGTTGGAAAAAAAAACCAACTACTATTCATCATGCTGGGAGTGTTTATGATATCATCAAGAATACCAAGTCAGCTCATAAGACCGAATTCCCTTGTAGTATTTGTAAGGGTGACCATATTCTTAAGCATTTCCCTATTTTACCCAAGGTATTAGAAGTGTAGTATACATTTTCCCAACAACCCATGTCTCCATATTTTGGACATCATGTTGATGACAACCCATCAACTAGTCATAGTACAGTTGGGAAAAAGAAAGGTAGAGTAAAATTTCCTTGTAGGTTATGTGAAGGAAGTCATGAAACTTACCTTTTCCATCGTATGGATGAGGGTTCATGTTTGTTGGAAAATATTTTTGATGTCCAACAAAAAATTTCATATACTTACCATAGAATCTCTCCCACCTTGCCACCATTTGATCAAGTGATCGATATGACACCATCGTTGGTCAATCCCACTCTCTCTTTGGAGAGTGAAGTTGATCAAGTAGTTGATATGACACCATCATTGGTCGATCCTAATATCCCTTTGGAGAGTGAATTTAATCAAGTGGTCAATATGACACCATCATCGATAGATCCCACCCTTCCCTTGGAGAGTGAAGTTAAAATGGTCAATTTGGTTCCATCGTCAGTCAATTTGACTCTTCGTTTGAAGAGTGAAGTTCAAGTGGCCGACTCATTTCCATGATCATTCGATCCTACTCTTCCTTTGAAGAGTGAATTCGATACTACTTATTTTTTTTTCATATATTCATATTCCTCTATATATGGGGCTATTTTACCTATTCCCATGGAACCCCCTCCAAGTACTGAGGTCATTTCCTTTGATTGGAATAGACTGAAAGGACCTCACCTTCCTTCCTATCTGCCTTTCTAAATCATTGTGCATATTTTCAATATAAACATATGTCACACTATAGTAGACAAAGGTGATTCTATTAGTATTTTGTCCTCAAATGCTTTGCAAGATCTAGGTTCCCCTCAGCTTGTGCCCGTTAACGAGAATTTGTTATCTTTCGATAGAAGAGATAGTGAATATTTAGGGAACCTTCCTCAATTACTTGTTACCTTAGGAGGGAAAATTTTCCATATTCATGTGATGATAGTCCAAGAACCCTTGGATTTTAATTTAATCCTTGGAAGTGACTATGTCTATGCCATGAAAGCTATCATGTCCACACTATTTTGAGTGATGTATTTTCATTATAATGGAAACATTGTGACTATTGATCAACTTTCATTTATTAGGCAGGATCATCGTATGATTGTCGACCATATAACATCATTGAATGTTCCCAATATAATAGTATCCATCCCACCACAGGTTAATTATGTGGCGACATGTCTCTTGTTTTCAACTTTCGAAGAGAAGGAGCCTCTCATTGTATGCTCAAATTATTTTGATCTGGATCCAATAGTTGACATGGTGATCTCTTCAATAGAGTTATTAGAGCCTAATCTCCCTACCCCTATTGTGACCCTTGATATGTATTCCTTCCAAAGTGTTGTTCTCCCATCCAATGAAGATCTCTTAAAATCCATGATTGAGGTATGTCCCTTGCAATGTGTTCCTTCCAAAGAATTTTTCTCTAGGAAGACATGATCAAGTTGAAGTTGAGAGCATATTTTTATTATCTATGGAAATCTCATTGAAAAATGAAACAAAGAGTCATGATCATAGTTCTTTTTATTTCTCAATCTCCTTAAAAAATATAATAAACCTCCACCCCCCCTCTAATTTATTCAAGTATTTTACTAGATCTCATGAATGAACCTTCATTTCCTCTTTCTATGTCATTTTATCCTCTTTCTTCTTGTGGTGAAAATTTACCCATTAGTATTTAGGAGTCCAATTGGGTACACAAATTGATGACCACATAAGATTTGCAGATGAAACGAATCTTGGGGGCATGTCTCCAGCCTATGAACCTCATGTTGGAGTTAAGCCACTAGATTCTTAAGCTGGGGGAAAAGTACCAACCACCCATGGGTATCCCTCGAAACCTTTGGAAATTACATTGGGAAGTTTAGAGCACAATTAGTTTTTAGTTTCAAGCTCGCCAAAAAATGAAACCTATCCAAGCATAGTTTTACTTTGTTTCAAGTTTGTGTAAAAATGAAACCAAACCTGAGCTTAGGTTACCGATCTTAGTATTTTATCTTTCTCTTGCTTGTAAATACATAAGAATATGTTACTAATATTTGTCTTTGTTCTTTCTCATACTCATTAATACATGAGAATAGGTTACCAGGTATACTTTTATCAATTTTTCGGAATCGTAAAAATTATACAAAAAAGGAACTCTTTAGAGTCTCCTTTAATCTATTTTCAGATTCTCTGAATATGAAAATATTGTTGAGTGAGCTTGTCTCCTTTCACGCTTGTTAAACGATTTTAAACGGTGATTGTTGAGAAATACTTTAACCATTTTTCAGTCTTGTTAGACTAACTACGAAAAATGAATACTCTACTCAATCATGGATAGAAGAGTTATCCTAGTTATAATTTTATACTTTTTTAGACTTGGGGCACTAAATTTACAAAAACCTTTAATTCTGGAGTTTCCTTCAAGTGTTTCTCAAACTCCCTAAACATGAAAAATCACTAATTTTACTTTCTCTAGAGTAGTAAAACGTACATTTAAAGACCCATATGGGACCGAACCACTCCTTCCTAGAGTTCATTGAAAATAATTTGAACGACTCATCCGAAGGATGATATTATAATACAATCATATGTTATCCTCCTCAATATTGTGTAAAGATAAAGAGGCACTCACCAGAAATGGTGGGGGAAATTGGGAAGGGAAATTGTGTCACATCTGTATTAATTTGTGATAGCAAGTCACTCTTGAACATGACACGTTTTCACTTCTCATTTAAAATTGGGAAAATCCACCTATGTCTTGTCGATCGTTTTTTTCTCCAAGTTATATTTTGGTATGTGATCCTCATTTTGATTCAATACTACCAATAAAGTTTCCATGTCATTAATATGTTCAAGATAATTCCAACCAAAATCTTTCTATTACATCAACCATTTTTTGCAATATCAACCATCTCTGATTCAATCCTAAATCACTCTATACCCTTATCTCCTTCAAATCCCTATACATATTTTATGTCATTGATGGGGGATACATCAAGTCCCTCCCACGACGAATCACTTCCTATCGACTTCAACACATTATCTAGGAATATGGTTTAGAAACATTTTAGTACCTTCAGACTTTCATGCCTCAATGGAAAGTTTCCTCTCTTTTGATGATAGGTTTTCATCATTGACCTTCGATCGAATGATTCTATGAGTTCCTGGATTCAATGCATATATTCACACTCAATAGAATGTACTTGAGTACCTTAATGGATATCATCATCATTGATAGTTCCTTTCGCATATGTTAACGATTTTCATTATTGACTAGTAATCAAATGACTTCTACCATGTTCGACTTCAACACCTTTATTCACATGGTTAGATTTTTACTATAGAAAAGTGGAGATGAAGACCCTATATTGTATCTGATAGATTGAGGCTGCGATGGAGTATTTGAGTATGTATTTTTACATAGATCCACAATGTATGTCTTGTGGCTATGTTCAAATTTGAGTTATTATGACATAGATCCATAGTGTATTTTTGGTTCCTACATTCATACTTGAGCCACATTGGCATGGATCCACGGTGTATCTTCAGTGGCCATGAAAAATAATATTTGACATGGATATTTTTATGTAAGAACTTATGCTTTGAGTCATTTGTATTCTGAGTATGGGAATTCCTACCTCAGTAATGATATTGTACTTCTTTTTTTTTGTTGACAGGTCTCCAACCGATGTGTTCTTTGTTTCAATACCCACACAACAAAGTATTTTGGTTGTCACTCCTTTCTAGCTTCATACTTTGGGGTGAATTATTTTACACATTATTTTTTCGCAATTAATAATGTTCCCCTACCTTTCATAATATAAATCTCAAAATCCATGACCATTGGAGAAAGACCTTTCCTTGAAACAAGTCAAAATGGATTAAAAAAAACACTTTTGTGAAAATGTTGTGTGTTGCACCACTATATAATGTGACACTCTTAAGTGTCAAAAGTTGCACCACTAAAACATGTGGCAGTGTCTCATGTTTCTCATCCACACGGTGTGACACTGTTTTAAAACGAGGAAAAATGAAGAAATTTGTGAAGATTCTAGAGAGAAGATTTGAATATGAGGTGTCATATGAACATGTTTGGATCTCACCCATACCCATGATTTGGGGAGATCCTAACCTCCTCTTCAATATATAAAAGGATACTTCTCTCATGAGAAAGGGTTAATAACTAATGGATAATAACTAGTAGTGAGTAATGGTTGATAGCTTTAGCTTCTGATTTGAGACTAGAATATTGTCTTTGGTCTTGAGAGATTCTGATGTCAAAGTATTCATTTAATTGTGATGGAACTCATGGAACCAATGTGAGTATAGGATAAATGAACCATTTGAAATATATTCACAACACCAATTCACTCGTTGTAGCTCTTCCATTATGATTAATACAATAACATGTTTTCTTTTCTATAAAGATTGTTCATTGTAAATTATCTTTATTATATTTCTCCTTCGTAATTTGTATATATATGTCGAAGTTGTTGGCATGTTTATAGGTAGAGTTGCTTATCATTGATGGCAAGAAAAACAATGGCGATGGTATGTTTACAGGCAAGAAAAGTAGCAATGATGACATGTTTATAGGCAGAGTGTGCTTGTCATTGATGGAAAGAACATCGATGGAAAACAAGAAAGTAAAGAAGAACAACAATGATGATGGAAAAAAAGAACAACAAAGATGAGACCCGCAGGAGAAGGTTCGAAGGCCAAAATATTTGACACTTCGAAATTCTTCCAAGTCAGGAGGAAGCGTCATCTTAGGAGGAGGAGCGACAGTGGTCGTTGGATCAAACACTGTGAAGAATATGGACCATTAGATTAGATTCCAGACAAGAGGAATGAGTGTGCAAGAGAGGAACATATCTCAGTCATTAGATCTGAGCACGAAGGATCAACAAATGTTAGATATGAGTGCGTGGACCAATAGTCATTTGATCCCAAGGAAAGTGAACGAGACAAGTTCTAAAGTCATTAGAACCGTCCATCGTCGGGTTTGACAGGTGACAATAGATCTGAGAGTTCAAAGAATCAAACTTTAGAATATTTGCAAGGGGTAGAGTGGAGTCGATCCTAGATGTTGGTTCTGGGAAGGACACATGGCAAGAGATCACCATTTTGTTGACTCACGAACTGGAAAATTCAAAGGTGAGAGTTGTAGGAACTCGCAATGTCTAAGTTTGCGAGTTGATCTAAGCCCTTAGATCGTGGGAAGTTGTCGACCATTGATCTGATATAAAGTATTTCAGATATTGGGAATCAGAATAAGGGAGGTGAGCTAACCTCCAACATCATGAAACGTGAAGTCTCTATGAAATCCAGACCATTGGATCATAGAATGATTTGGGTCATCGACTAGAGAAGAGATCAATCATGAAGTGAGAAGTCTCGAAGTGGGAAGAGGATATCTGGATTGTTGGATCTCAGAGCATCATGGACCATTGATCTGAAACTACAAACTAAGTTCACGAATTCGTAAAATGCGAAGTCCCGAAATATAGAAGATGATCACATTCATTGATCGAGGAAGGATTGTGGGTTGTTGATCTCACGCAAGCACGAGTTCATAAATCGAAAGAAGTGAGGTGATCCAACTTTTGACATCGTGAAGCGCATAGTCATGAAATGCAAAGAGAAGATCTCGACCATTGGATCACAGAGATATTTGGACCGTTGATCTGACAAGTGTAGATTTAGAAGTTAGGCCTGTGATCACAACCATGGTCACATTGATGAAGGTTAAGGGAGGAGCTAGAATTGCTAGGCTCCACCTCGGAGTTTCACGAGTTGGGAGAATCAAGGAAAATTGCAGCTAAATATCCGATGTGTGAAGTCATGAAGCACACTCTTTCTTGGCCCCTAATCACAGCCAAGGTCACATCAATATAAAATTGAGGAAGGAGCTAGCGTTTCTAAGCTCCACCGCGAAGTTTCACAAGTTGGGAGAATTGAGGCAACTTGTAGTAGATAATCTGAATGTGAAGTCGTAAAGGGTCATTCTGGTTGATGAGTGGTCACCACCGATGGTCACGTTACAGGAAGGGTATTAGCAATAAAATCTAGCGCCCACTGTAGTTTTTATCAGGAAAGGAAAAGGCACCAAAGGGATGAGCACTCAGAGATTCTCTCAGTAACTACTAGAATGAAGTGATTGTATCTGCCAAAGAATTCGAGGAGCTACAGGGTGATTGCCAGAGGAGCTGAAGAGTTTCGAGGTAACTTCCAGAGGAATGAAGACTCATCATAGAGATGATTAACAGATGGAAAATCATCAAAGAATATAACTACCAGAGAAGGAAAATAATCTCAGGATAACGACCATTGATGAAGAACATACTCAACATAATCGCCATAGAGGACAAAGAGTTAGGTGTATGATCTAGCAAAGGACTTGGCATGATAAATATATGCAGAACATAGAAGAGATGGTTTCTTCTATCGAGAGTTATTCATGCAGGTAGAAGCATGCAATGCACAATAGCTGAAACACACAGAAGAGGGCCCCAGAGATGATTTTAAGGATGGGAATTTATTTTAAAATGTAGAAACCTTGGAAAATCTTACTAATCCTTCATATGCCAACTATAAATGTTTGGCGATATTTTTGTAAAAATATTCAAATTTCTAAGGATTTTATATAGTTTGTATAATTTTTTTGGTGATTTTTAAGGTAAAATCATTTTATCCTATAGAATTTGGGCGAATTGCTTTTAGAATAGTGAATCTTTTTTGGGGGAAAAACCATGGAAAATTAGTCCATGAGCGAAATTTAGCCCCTTAAATCATCCCTAGAAGAGGCATAGCACATAGAATGGAAATGTTTCATAGAGCATAAAGAGAAGAAGAAAGACATAGAACATAAATGCATATATGAGAGAGGAAGAGAAATTCGAGGTGTGAATGCAGAGAAGACATTGATGCAGGTAGAGAAGAGTCATGTAGCAGAACAATGATGAAACTGGTAAGCCATTGACAAAAAAATTATCACTGTAATAAGTCTATGTAACAAAGTTTTTATAATAATGGTGGTAGGGAGGTTCTAGGAAGGACTGTTGTCCTCGGATTTTCAAGTGAGTGCTTGAACACAGGGAGTCGTAGCTTACATCTAGTTGCATCTAGAAAAACCAGGGTGGTAGGGTGGTGCAAGGGAGAACTATTGTTCTCTATTATACAGGTTGTTTCCTATGTGACTGGAAGTTGGTGTTTCCATCCAATTGGTGCTTCCTTTTAGTGGGTTCTAGAGAAACCAAAGAGTTGGTGATCTCAACAAGTTGTTGCTTGTAAAATAGATGTGGTAGTCTCAAAAGGAGTTGGTGCTCATAAGAATGATAATGTACAGAAAATAAAGACTAATTATCATATCAAGAAGAAGAGGTTTTTCCCTTTGTGGGTTTCCTCAGGAAATATCTGTCTCTGTGTATTTCATGTGTGTGATTGATGTTGAATATTATATTTCTTACTTCCCTGCATTATTGTGATCATCATTGAGTGTTTTGTAAAGAGTTTAAAAATTGAATAATTGTTTAATCACAGTAACAACTAATTCACCCCCCCTCTTAGTTGTCTAAAAATTGGTATTAGAGTCGGTTCCTTTTATCTAAGGGTAGATCCTAGATCTTAAACATGACTAGCCATGAAGGAACTTCAACCAATAAGGGCCCCCTGTTCAATGGAACAAACTTTGACTTCTGGAAAGTTAGGATGAGAACCTACATAATGGATTTAGGTGCAGATGTTTGGGATGTGGTAGAGACTAGTTATGTAAAGCCAGTTGTACTAGCTTCTAAGGATAACAAACTATATTTCAGCTTCAACGTTAAGTCTAAAAATTATATTCTGAGTGGCCTTGCAAAAGAAGAATTTGTAAAAGTTATGCACTTAGAATCTGCCAAAGAAATGTGGGACAAACTCATTAGTAGTTATGAAGGTAATGAGAAGGTAAAGGAAGCCAAGATTCAAACCTATAGAGTACATTTTGAAAGCTAAATATGCAATAGGATTAAATTGTTGGGAAGTACTTTCTGAGAGTTGAAGAACTAGTAAATGAAATGAAAGCACTTGGTGAAAAAATTGAGAAAGCTTGTTTAGTTCAAAAAATTTTGAGATCTCTACCACATAGGTTCAACCCAAAGGTCTCTACTATAAAAGAAATTAATGATCTAAAATATTTTCCTTTTGATCAACTTCTAAGAACATTGACTCCATATGAAATGAGGATATTTAAATATAAGCCCACCTCTAGAGAAGCATCATTTAAAGAATATAAGAATGAGGATTCTCAACCTGATGAAATTGAAGCAAAATTTGTGAGAATACTAAAGAAAGGATCAAACAGGTACCAAGGAAAACTTCCCTTCAAATGTTTCAACTATGGTAAGATAGGTAATTTTTCATCTAAGTGTCCTCACAAAAGAAAGGACCAGACATATGACGATGAAGAGAAGCACAAACACAAAAGGTCTATAAAGAGAATCATTTTAAGAAGAAAAGACTTTGTGTAAACAATGATGATGATCCCTCAGATGATGAAAGAAGTGAATCTTCTATTGAATATAAGGTTAATGAATTTATGCTAATGGAAAAAGAGGATTATGATAATAAAATCACAAGAAGTGATGTTAATGATGAAGAAGTTGTGGTTGACTTGGAAGGAGAACTGATCAGCGCCTTAGAAGAAATTGCTAGACTCAGATCTAAGAAGAAAAAGAAAAAACAATTGTTGTTACAGTTTGAGAAAGACAGTAAAAAACTTGATCAAGACTTTTCCTTACTAAATATAGATAGGCAGGTGAATTCATCATTGAAGCACGCTCATGTGATTGAGAGTGTTTGTGTTGCACACCCAATGAGGAGGTTGTAGGATGGTTGATTGAGTAATGGAAGTGGAATTAGAAGAGGCAAAGAAAATAAAGGACATTATGAAACAACAATTATCAGAGAAGAAGGCAATATGTGAATCCTTGGAAGAAGAGGTAGTAAAAACCAAAAAAGAGATGGAGAAGTTTAAAGTGTTTTATCTCCAAAATATTCCAAGCATTAAATCCTCAGTAGAACTAAACAACATTCTGAGCAAACATAGATCTCCTTTGTTGAAGACTGGTGTAGGTTATGTAAGTAGTTCAAGCAACAAAGAGCCAGAAAGCAAAGAGATAGTAAATATGATCAAGTTCCAAGTCAGTAGACAATCAGACCATGTGAGTACTATGCCACTAAAAGCTAATCAAGACAAGATGATCCCTGATAAATAACAAAGATATCAAAATATGGAGCAACAAATTTCAAGAAGAAGGTCATCCTTCAGGTACCAAAATTTCTTCCATGGTTATTGTTTTTACTATTCTAATTTTGGTCCTAAGACTGCAAATTATCAAATTAAGATGAGATACATGCAACTGAGGAGGTCAAGAAATAGACAATCTTTACAACATAGAACTAAGAAGCCAGTGAGTATACAACGTAGCACCAATCAATTTTATCTATTTAAAAATGAGCTCGAATGTTATAACTGTCATAACTTCGGCCACAAAGCTGGAAACAGCCATCTGAAGAATTACAAGGTAGATCCAAGGATAAATCCCTTAGCTAGAAATGTCAGCACATGGAAAAAGAAAGATAGTGAAAAATGTGGTCTAGTACTTTCAGCTCAAAAAAAATACCCCTGGTATGTAGACATTGGACGATCCAAGCACATGACTGGAGACAAGGATAAGTTTCTATCTATAAGTAAAAGAAAAATAGAAAATGTAACCTTTGGGAATGATGAACCAAGTAAAATCAAGGGTAAAGGGATGGTGAGTTTGAATAATGGTAAAGGAAAATCCCAAGATGTTCTTCTTGTAGATGGGCTAAAACATAATTTGCTCTGTGTAATTTAAATCTGTGACAGAGGATGTGAAGTAATGTTCACTTCCAAAGATTGTAATATAAAGTATGTAAACTCAGGACAAGTGGTGGCTAAAGGCATAAGGATAGAAAATAATGTATATGTACTTAAATAAGATAGAGAAGAGTGTCATCTAAGAAAACATGATGAAATTTGGTTATGGAATAGGAGACTTGGACATCTAAAATTTGACCACTTAATCAAGATCAAAGATCTTCCAAAAATATCAAAGCCACAAGATTTTGTGTGTAAACCCTGCCAAGTAGAAAAGATAACCAGGACATAGTTTGAACCCAAGATATCTACTTCAACAAAGAAACCACTCCAATTAGTTCATATGGATTTGCATGGACCATCAATATAGGAAGGCACAAAGAAGGAAAACTACTTTATGTTGATCATTGTTGACTACTCCAGACTCACTTGGGTTGCTTTTCTCAATGAAAAAGATGAAGCATTTGAGAAATTTAAAATATTCAAGGCTTTAACTGAGAATCAAACAAGAAACAGAATAAAGGAAGTAAGATCAGACAGAGGAGGAGAATTTATGTCAAGTGATTTCAAGAAATTATGTGATAAACATGGGATCAAGAGGGAATACACAATCCCAGCAACTCCACAAAAAAATGGAGTAGTTGAGAGGCAAGAAAGAATAGTTCAGCAAATGGCCAGGTCAATGATGAATGAGAAGAACATTGGTCAAACTTACTGGGTAGAAGAAATACACACATTAGTCCATATTCTTAACAAATCCCACCTCAGACCACATAGTGACAAGACACCTTATGAATTGTGGTATGGAAGAACTGCTTCAAAGTCTTTGGGAGTAAGTGCTACATAAAGAATAATAATGAAAATCTTGGCAAGTATGATGATAGGGATGATGAAGGCATATTATTAGGATATGCTACCAATAGTAAAGGATATAGACTCTTTAATAAAAGATTGCATAGACTAGTTGATTGCATTGATTTGAAGGTTGATGAAGGAGTCCTAGTAAGAGAGGTGAGCAATATTGAGTCTACTACAGAGGACACAGTTGAATCTAAAGATGAACAGGTCCAATAATCAGATGGAGAAGAGACACCCAGATAAGAAGAGTCAAGAAAAAAATCAACACCAAATCCTTCCTCCATAATTACTAAAAAGAATCATCTTGAAAGTCAGATAATTGGTGAGAAAGAGAAAGGTGTACAAACCAAGAGAATGATAATCAAAGACACTGATAAATCACATATAGATTTCATATCCATGGTGGAACCTAAGAACTTTAATGAAGCCAATAAATACGTAAATTGGTTAAAATCAATGAATGAGAAACTAGACCACATTGAAAACAATGACACTTGGGAACTCATTCCTAGGCCAACAAATAAAAATGTAATAGGATCCAAATGGGTCTACAAAAACAAGATGAATGAGCAAGGAAATATTGTAAGAAATAAGGCTAGATTGGTCTACAAAGGATATTCTCAAATAGAAGGACTGAATTTTGATGAAACATTTAAGCTCGTAGCAAGATTAGAATATATTAGAATGTTTCTTGCCTATGTTTTTCATAAACAGTTTAAAGTCTATCAAATGGATGTCAAGACATCTTTTATAAATGGAGATATAAAAGAAAAAGTCTATATGGAACAACCATAGGATTTCCAACTATCAGATAACCCTGACTTTGTCTGCAAGTTGAAAAAATCCTTATATGGGTTGAAACAATCTCCTCATGCGTGGTATTATAGACTGGATAAGTATCGTCAAGACAAAGGTTTCAAGAGAGGAACAATTGACAACAATCTATATATCAAAACATAGGGTCATGATTTTCTCATTGTGTTGGTCTATGTAGATGACATCATCTTCAGAAGAAATAATTCTTCATTAGTACAATGGTTTGCTTCTTCCATGCAGTCTAAATTTGAAATGTCTATGATAGGGGAAATTTCATTTTTTCTTGGTCTGCATATTACTCAGAGGTATGAAGGAATATTTCTTCCTTAGGAGAAATATATTAAATAAATTTTGAAAAGGTTTCAAATGGAAGATTCTACACCTATGAGCACACCTATGGTCACTGGATGTAAGTTAAGCAAGCATGATTTCTCAACTGATGTTGATCAAAGTTCATATAGGTCTATGATAGGAAGCCTATTGTACAACACAACATATCATCTAGATATAATTCATGTTGTTGGAATGGTAGGAAGGTATTAGGCTGCACCTAAACAGAGTCATTTGTTAACTGTCAAAAGAATATTTAGGTACTTGAAAGGAACAATAAAATATGGCCTATGGTATTCTAGGAATCAAAATTTTCAACTATCAGTCTATTCATATGTTGATTGGGCTAACTGTGTGGATGAAAGGAAAAGCACGAGTGGAAGTGCATTATTCTTAGGAGATTCCCTTGCAGCATGGTTGAGCAAGAAGCAAGGTTCCATTTCCTTATCAACTACAGAAGTTGGATACATTGCAACTACCACTTTTTGTACCCAAGTATTGTGGATGATTCAGACACTCATAGACTTGGAGGTAAAATATAAGCACTGATCCCAATTCATTGTGATAATACTAGTGCAATTAGTGTGTCAAAGAATTTTGTATTTCACTCCAAGACCAAACATATACCCATAAAGTATCACTTCTTGAGGGAACATGTGACCAACACTATTGTTTCTTTGCATTATATTCCATACAAAGATCAAATTATTGATATATTCACTAAACCGCTTGCAAAAGATCATTTTGAGTATCTATGTCAGAAGTTGGGGATGACCTCGTTATCAAGATAAATAGTTTATCTGATCGGGGAGAGTTTGTGTTGGCTGAATATCTGATACCTCCAAAAAGTACTGCAACATCTCAAGGGGAGCATATTTTATTTGACACTGATGTCAAAGGGGGAGAAAAGGTGTAGTCTAGATGCTACAGTTGGAGGTCTAAGTAGAATAGTGCAGTCTTTTAGGGTTTCCATCAATGCCAAAGGGGGAGATTGTTGGCATGTTTACATGCATAGTTGCTTGTCATTGATGGCAAGAACAACAGTGGTGATGGTATGTTTACAGGAAAGAACAACAACAATGATGGAATCTTTACAGGAACAGTGTGCTTGTTCTTTATGGAAAGAACAACGATGGAAAACAGGGGAAAAAATAAGAACAACAATGATGATGGAAAACAAGAACAAAGAAGACGAGACCCGCAGGAGAAGGTTCAGAGGCCAAAACCTTTGACACTTAGAAATTATTCCAAGTTAGAAGAAGCATCATCTTAGGAGGAGGAGCAATAGTGGACATAGGATCGAACACTGTGAAGAATATAGACCGTTAGATCAGAGTTTAGATAGGAGGAATGAGTGCGTAGGAGAGGAACAAATCTCAGTCGTTAGATATAAGTGTGAAGGATAAACAAGCATTATATTTGAGTGCATGAACCAACAAGCATTGTATCCCAAGGAAAGTGCACGAGACAAGTTCTGAAGTCATCATAATCATCCATCGTCAGGGTTGGCAGGTGGCAACAGATCCAGGAGTTTGAAGAATCAAACTTTGGAATATTTGCACGAGGTAGAGTGGAGTCGATCCTAGTCATTATTGTTGGGAAGGAAACATAGTGAGAGATCCGCATTTCGTTGACTCACGAACTGGAAAATTATAAGGTGAGAGTTGTAGGAACTCATTGTTGCACCTCTTTCGTCACCTTAGTGATCCAAACAGAGGTGCTTGCAAGCTTAGTTGGGTTTTATAAGCAAGACAGTTGTAAGGAAAAGGGTTAGAGACAGAAATATAAAAGAACAACTAAGAATTAAACTAAGAAATGAAACAACAACTAAACTAATGAGCATAGGGACATAAGGAAAAAAGAAACAATAAGACCCATGTCACCAATGGTAAGGTTGATATTAGTGAAATAAAACACCAAGAAGAAAGAGGACTATGAGTCCCTTCTTCCTCGAAGGGAGGGCCCTTGGACCCCCACAAATAATCTCCTCTTACAACTTTGAAATGAAAATGGTGAAAGAATTCTTTGCTAATCCACTCAAGGGGTGAGATGGATTGCCCAATGCAATGATGCTAGTATACTCTTGATGAGAATAGAGGATTCCTTAAGAGAATAGTGGCAGCATAAATTTTCTATTGAATTCCTTCAAAAATGAAGTGCACCCATGGCCTTTTTATAGCACCTCTTTGAGGTATTGTCCAACCAGTTTGTAGTGTGTAAAGAGGCTAATTAGGGCATTTCTAGGTCTTTGACCAGCCACCCAGTCGAATCCAGTCTAGATTTGAGTGTCAAATCAACTTGGAAGCTAAACTAGAAGTGGGTGGGAGGCCAACCACTCTCATAAATGCGTTGTTCTCAAGTGCGCGACTTTTTGCGACAACAGTCACGCATCGGGCACATGTGCGCATTTCTTGCGTTTCTGTTTTGCGCATGTGTGCGCGCACCCTGTGTAGCCATAACACACTTTAATTTTGTCACTGGTTGTATATTTTTTGACCCTTTGGAAATGATTTTGTGGTAATTTTGGTCCATGGCTGACCTCATAATTGTTTGATGATGCTAAATTCTTGTAATCATTTGCAGACGAAATTTCAGTGATAACACTCGTGATGTCCGATTTCTCAAGTTGATATGAGCCCTTAGATCCTGGAGAGTTGTGGATCGTTGATCTGATACGGAGTATTTAAGATATTGGGAATCAGAAGAAGGGAGGTGAGATAACCTCTGACATCATGAAACGTGAAGTCTCAATGAAATATAGACTGTCAGATCACATATTGATCTGGGTCGTCGATTGGACAAGAGATGAATCACAAAGTGTGAAGTCTTGAAGTGAGAAGAGGAGATCTGGGTTGTCATATCTAAGAGCATCGTAGACCATTTCTCTGACACTGCAAAATAATTTCATGATTTCACGAAACGCGAAGTCCAAAAAGGTAGAAGGTGATCACAGATGTTGATCAAGGAAGGATTGAGGGTCATTGATCTGACGCAAGCATGATTTCATAAATCAGAAGAAGGGAGGTGAGCCAACTTTCAACATCATGAAGCATGTAGTCACGAAACACAAAGAGAAGATCTCAACCATTGGATCACAGAGAGACATAGACTGTTGATATGACAAGCATAGATTTAGAAGTTAGGCCTATGGTCACAGCCATGGTCACATTGATGAAGCTTAAGGGATGAGCTAGCATTTTTAGGCCCCACCTCAGATTTTTGCGAGTTGGGAGAATCGAGGCAACTCACAGATGAATATCCGATGTGAAAAGTAGTGAATCACCCTCTTTCTTGGCCCTTGGTCACATCCAAGGTCACATCAATGGAATATTGAGGAAGGAGCTAGTATTGCTAGGCTCCACCATGAAGTTTCGCGAGTTGGGAGAATCGAGGCAACTTGCAACAAATAATCAGAAATATGAAGTCACGAAGGTTCATTCTGGTTGATGAGTAATCACCATCAGTGGTCACGCAAAAGGAAGGGTTTTAGTAAGAAAAGCTAGCTCCCACTATGACATTTTTCTCAAGAAAGGAAAAGGTACCAAAGGGATGAGCGCTTAGAGGTTCTCTTAGTAACTGCTAGAATGGATTGATTGTATCTGCTATAGAATTCGAGGAGTTGCAGGGTGATCACTAGAGGAGATGAAGTGTCTCAAGGTAAATTCCAGTGGAATGAAGACTCATCATAGAGATGATTGATAGATGAAAAAGTGTCGAAGATTGTAACTTCCAGAGAAGCTAAAGAATCTCAGGATAACGACAACGGATGAAGAATAGACTCAACATAATCGTCAAAGAGGATGAAGAGTTAGGTGTATGATCTAGCAGAGGAATTAGCATGATAAATATATGTAGAACAAAGAAGAGATGGTTGCTTCTGTCAAGATTTATTCATGTGGGTAGAAGCATGCAATGCGCAACAACTGAAATGCATAGAAGAGGTGTATCACATAGAATGGAAAGGTTGCACAGAGGATAAAGTGAAAAAGAAAGACATAGAATAGAAATGCATATTTGAGAGAGGAAGAGAAAGTTGAGGTATGCATGGTGAGATAGAGCAGAAGAACATAAAGCTAAATAAGATGAGAGCAGGAAGACAATGATGCAGGGAGAGAAGAGAAGTGATGAGACTGGTAAGCCATTGACAAACAATGTATCACTGTAATAAGTTTCTCTAATTATTTTTTTATAATCAGGGTGGCTGGGAGGTGCTAGGGAGGATTGTTGTCCTCAAAGTTTCAAGTGGGTTCTTGAACACAGGGAGTCATAGCTTCCATCTAGTTGCAGACATAAAAAATAGGTTGGTAGGGTGGTGCAAGGAATAACTATTGTTCTCTGTTATATAGGTTGGTTCTTGCGTGACTGGAATTTGGTGCTTCCATCCAGTTGGTGTTGGAACACTTAGGGAGTTGGTGCTTCCTTCTAGTGGGTGCTAGAGAAAATAGAGAGTTGGTGCTCTCAGCAAATTTTTTCTTGTAAAACAGAGGTGGTAGCCTCAAAAGGAGTTGGTGCTCATAAGAATGATAATGTACAGAAAATAAATACTACTTATCATATCAAGAAGAAGAGGTTTTTCCCTTTATGGGTTTCCTCAAGAAATATTCGTCTCTATATATTTCATGTGTGTGATTGATGTTGAATATTCTATTGCTTACTTCTCTGCATTGTTGTGATCATCATTTTGTGTTTTGTAAAGAGTTTAAAATGGGCATAATTTTTTAAGAACGGTAACAACTAATTCAACCCCCCCCTCTCAGTTGTCCAACAGAAGTATTATTGTTTCTTTCATTGGTAGCTTGTTTTCTTATACAAGTTTCTATCCAAAAGCCTTTGAATAAATCTAGGAGCTGCAATTAGCGAGGAAAAATATAAGTAAAGAGGTATGAGTCCTTACTTATCAATATTTTGATTATATGAATCTAAGGAAAGTAATATGTGTTGTGTTGTTTTGTTCTAGATTTGAGTTCCCAAGATAGGGAGATCGGTCTGTGTCCATTGTTGGATTCCTATATTTCATAGTATCAAATGGTGATTGAAATTTCTCCTTCAGTGATTTTATATCATAAATAATATTACATTTTGCAAATGATTTCCAAAAGAAAAAGAAAAAAGATATAAAAAATAATGAAAATGAAAAGAGGGTAGAAAAGAAAAGAAAAGAAAAAGTAAAAAAATAAAATAAAAATAAAAAAGAGAAAAACAAAAAAACCCCATCAAAAGAAAAATGAGTTTGAATCATATAGTCTAATCATGATAAAACATTTTTAAATTTATGTTGATAGGTTAGAGAATAATTTTAGTCAAACTGTCTAATCTTTGCTAAAATAGTTAGGTTAGAGAAATAAATTAATCCAATTGTCTAAGTTGGATTAATGAGTTAAATGCATAGGATAGAAAATAGGTTAGATGTTTTTCCCTTCAAAAAAAAAAAATGAAAAGGATATACACGTTAAAATGCACCCTAGGTTGGTGACAATAAGTTAGGTTAAGCATAGCTTATGAATAAAAATGTAAGTATTTAAAAAAATCAAAATTTGTGCTTTATGATGCATGTTTTTTTATCCAAAGTTGGAAAAGTGACAAGACATTTTGTCTTGTAGAAAATAATCCTCGCGCAGATTCCTCCTAGTGGCACCATCATATTCACAATCGATGGCCCTCAAGTGATTTCAGTTTCCCAAACCTACCTACCTTTATCGATGGAGGGGAGGTCTAAAAAGTGGTTTCCCCCACCTTAGTCCCACCTAAAGCGATGCCTCCTCATCATCTCACACCCCCCGCTTCAGTTACCATATACCGTTGAACCCCCCCTCTAAAATTCACCTAACCTAATCCTGATACCATTCACTTTTCTCACCTCCACTCACCATCTCCATACATGAAACATGTCCCACACATTATACCCGTTAGCCAATTAAACCCCTCCATGTGACTGTTAGTTGTTCGGTAACGGTCCCACGCCCTAACAGATACCCCTCTGCATATAAACCCCCCCCCCC
>JZKD02S2116915.1:722894-741562 GCA_000966675.3 Picea glauca
GCAAGTGAACAGGAGAGGATCCCTTCCATAATAGGATCCATTGTATGGTGTTTCCCTACCCTAAGGGTTTGATAGTAATAAAGAATATTTTGCATATTGTTCTTGTATATCTGTTTTGGTGCTCTTATATTCAGTGTTGGGTATTTAACACAAGTGGGATCATTCTTAAATGAATAAACAATGCAGCCACACAATTGGGCACAAAAATCTTAGCCTACAAGTTATTAAGAAAATTATGCATAGAGGAAGTACCAGCTAGAGTCATTGCATTTGCAACCCAGTGCGTAGAAGGCACCTCGATGAGTTGGGCACCATACTTATTGAAATTATTTCAAGAGGACTGCAAGGATGTGTAGAACCTAGGCACAAAGTTCCATTACTCATGGTTGATCACCTTAATATCCTTCATGGGATGGCGAGAACCAGGGTACATAGCTTTTTGTACCAGACCAAAGCCTCAGGGAGAGAGGTATCTATTACTGAAATTCAGTCCAAATGATAGGCATAGGAGGGAGAACAGGATCATATTTGAAGCATACCTACATGACATGCAGGAAGCCATCATTCGATTGTGGAGAATACACCAGATTCTGTCGTGTGATATGCGAACATCACCAATTTCCAGGCCACCCGACAAGCAATGTGGATACAGAAAACGAATGATCCGAAAAAATAATGGCTACATATGCACTACTTCATCACATAGGGTGATATTGACATGGTCATCAGCGAATGGCCTGAGGAATGAAGGATTCCAGCCATTAACTAGGAAGGATAGAAAATAACAACAGAGAATGAGGTAAATAAATGAGAAACACAACCTCCAGAAATTCAAGTGCCCAAGAGAAGAATGGGCCAGGGAAAATCAACACAGACAGAAGAAGGGCCAACGCAAACAAAGACCCATAACAAAAGGAACGATAAGACATAGTCGACCAAATGACAGCTGAAGCAAACATAGTCATGCAAGGGACTGAAACAAATCCCAACCCACAGGAAGAAAGGGAAAACAAGAGGCCAACCATGCATATTGGATGCACGCACAATAAATCAAAGGAACAACGAACACCGCCAGAATATGTGATCACGGATGACGATGGGGAAATGATCGCCAGACTAGTCCAGGATTTTCTATCTGAGGACTTCGACCATGTGGCATACCACAGGGACCATATTGAACAGGAGTTGGCAGATATATAGCATATCCTCAAACAAATTAGGGCAGGGAAGAAAGTGAGCAGCAAGAGAAATGGACCATCAACACCCCAGACAAAAGGTAGAATGCAAGAGGAAGAACGATAGTCAGTCCAGGTGATATTGCAGCTGCACGTAACATTCCATATGAACCCTAGTATGTTGCGAATGGATGAAATTGTGGGGAAGACACCCTTGAAGGATTCAAGAAAAATCCAACTCGTATTGACAAATATACCATCAGGGGCGCTACACAGGTTGCAAGTGAGCGTAAACCATAAGGTACAGTCTTGCGCATGAAGAGACTTAACCAAATTTAAGAAGGCAACAAATAAATGGGATGCACTGGAAATAGTCTATAATAAGTCTAAGTCAGCGACCCGAGAGGAGAGAGAGCGGATGAAAGGATTGGATAAAAAAGTGGCAGAAACGTATGAGAAGATTCCACAGGTCGCGCAGAGTGAGGAAATCATAGTAGCAGAAAATATTGATCAGATTGCACAAGAAATCGATCAATATCAGAAGGAGATTGAAAATATTCGATAGTATCTCATACCAACCACTCTACCAATAGTCAAGGATCAAAGGAAGCAGGAAGAAACAATGCAGTTGAAGGAGATAGAGCAACGGGTTAGCACAACAGCTGACTTGTTTGATAATGTAGCGAAACTTTGGACAAAGCTGGAGGATCCACAGGTCCAACAGTGGGACAAGGAAGAGTAAAGGATCAATGCAGTGATCCAAGAGCTCAATAAAAGTAAAAATACCATACCAATCCTAGAACGAGTCAAAGGAACGCAAGAGATGAAGAAGATGCAAGCAAAACTCATCACTGTGCAAACGCAGAAACAGGAGCGTCAGGCTCAAATAGAGCCATTGCAGGAACGGGTAGCAGAAGTATTGTCACATGCAGAGGAAGATAAGACACGGATAACATAGACCCAGGCATAATGTGCAGGATTGATCAGTGACAAAGTAGCAGTCCAGGTAGTGGACACAATCAAAGAGAAAACTATGTAGGCACAGACACATGCAACAACACTTAAGGAAAAGTTACAGACGATCCCCAACGAGATTCATGAAGCTCAGAAGGATTAGGTGGCTAGGGATGAGCCACATGTCAGTTTTGGGGGCTTATTGGCAGCAAGTCGAAGTGGAAAGAAGGATGATCATGGGGAAATAAAGCGTGCAGAGAGTGGAGTGACAACTGGAAGGAAACACAACACATGCACATGCATAAGGAAAATGATAGCTGGAAGGAGGAACAACATGCACACATAAGAGGAAGGCCTAACATTGGTAGGGTTAGGGTTTCAGGAATGTCTTGTAAACGACTGAAGATCCTAAAATGTATAAATATAGATACATAGGTATCATAGGGGATGATGTTTATTGTTGTTGTTATAGGTGTTGTTATTATTTTTGTTCTTGTTACTATTGGTGATTTGTATTGTGATATGTAACATTTTGTCATACGACTATTTTGTAAGATGTTGAGCTAGAGGGGAGAAGGGAAGGTAGATCTCAAGGATTAGATCGTAGGTTGAGGATCCTGGTGCGATCTAGTTCACCTCATATATATCTTACCCATCTGAGGAGAATCATAAGTGTGCGGCGCTCGAGATGCAGAACTACCATAATAAAAGAGCCAAGAGCCAAATCTTTGTGGACATAGCCCAGGAGGGGGTGAACCATAGTAATATCAGTGTGATGTGATGAATGCATGCATACCTTTGTCATATGTTCAATATTTATTTGTTGTTATTAATGAATGAATGAGTTATTATATTACTTGTTTAAATGTTGTTGCGATATTGAGGGAATAGCTATGAAAGTTACTGCATAGTCATGACTTATAGTAGGTTGTGATCACAAGTTATAATAAATGTTTTAGAATACAGATCTCATATTTCACACTCAATCCTAGGCTGTAAACACATGATTCTTACAACGACCCATTAAAGTTATCTTGGGTGAGACTGCACGGTGCATTCTGTGTACTGCGTTGCCTTCTGGTTTACCAGGAGGGATGATAGTTTTAGAGGCTTTGTTGGAAACCTGAAAGACATGAACCCTGGGTCAATAAGCATCTCAGAGTAGAATAGAGGAAGATTAAATACCAACACGATGGAAGGTGCATACAAATATGATGTCAAACAACTCACCAAATTAAGTACATTTGTATTTACATTTACAATTGGGTTCGTCCTTGGGATATTACAATCCCCTCCCCTTATTTATGCACTATCCTCAGTGCATTATGTACACATATACAACAAAATTTCAAAAATCCTCAAAAATATGTGGGTATTCTACCTGCATTGCATCCTCATGCTCCCAAGTACCGTCCTCAGGACTGTACCAGGTCCATTGGACCTTTACAAGCCCTATCTCTCGATTTCGAAGCTGTTTGAGTTTGCAGTCTAGAATGCATACTAGATCCACTGGGAAAGTGCCTTCTTACTCCACCTGAATCACATTCCAATCAATAACATGATTAGCATCAAGTATATATTTTTTGAGCAAAGATACATGGAATACATTATGAACAGACATAGATGCAGGCAATGCAATATATAAACTATTGGACCAATCCTCTATAGGATTTCAAATGGCCCACAATAGTGAGTTGTCAACTTTGAAAAATTTCCCAACTTCAGGGAACTTATGTTGGCTTTCACTTTCAAGAATATGTGGTCCCCAAATTTAAATTCCATTTGAGTTCTTCCCTTATCAACATAACTTTTCTGCCTATCTTGGGCAGCCTTTAATTTTATTTTTTTTCAACATTTGCTCCTCCATTTCCCTAAGTAAATATATCCCAGCCACTACTCTATCTGTTGAGTTATCCCAGCTTATCGGTGTGTTTCACTTGCTACCATAAAGTGCCTCAAATGGGCTCATTTTTAGAGATGTTTGGTACCCATTTTTATAAGCAAACTCTGTTAAGTGTAGGTAGTCTTCCCATTTTGATGTTTTATCCATCACATACATCCTCAACATATCTTCAATCACTTGATTCACCCTCTTTGTTTTTCTATCTGATTCTGAATGATAAGTTGTACTTGTTGGGTATGTGTTATATTCTTTGCATGAGTAGTAGTGTTTGAGCGCCTGCGCCGGGTGCTCAGGGGGGTGGAGCCCCCCGCGCGGGGGTTCGGGGGCAACGCCCCCGAAATTTTTTTTTCGGGCTAACATATTTCCGGGACCACGTGATATTAGGTGGTTTTTCGGCACATGGTTTTTTGCCGATGGTTTTCTATTTTTGGTTAAGGAATTAGGGTTTTGGACTAATCCAAGTTATTGGGTTAGGTTTTTGGATGTCGTTGGCTCCTATATGTATATTGTATTGTAAATAGTGTAAAACAATGTATGAATATAATATATGTTGGTTTTCCCGGTTTGGGTTTCCAGGTGAAAAATCTCTGAGTAATGTTTGTATTTGCCATTGTATCTTTTATGTTCTTTTCTGAATATCAGTTTGCAGTAGATATTGTACAAGGTTAGAATTTACAGTACTAAAATTCAAATTTGTTCCAAATCCATTAAATAATCCCTTTCAAAAATTTGAGGTAAATTTTGGATCTCTGTCAGACACAATTGTCTTGGGTATGCCATGTAATCGAGAAATTTCTCTCATATAAATATAAACAATGATGCTTGCCTTGTGAGTGAGCTTAACTAGAATAAAATGAGCAGATTTAGTAAGCTTATCCACCACTACCATGATAGAATCATGTTTCTTATTTGTTCTGGGGATTTTGGTGATGAAATCCATTGTTACAACTTGCCACTTCCACTTGGGAATGGGTAATGGTTGTAGAAACTCAGCAGGGTGTCTATGCTCAGCTTTTATCTTTTGACATTCCAAACATTTGGCAATAAAATCATAAACCTCTTTCTTCATGCTTGGCCAATAATAATGACTTTTGACAACTACAATAGTTTTCTGATAACCTAGGTTCCCAACATAAGGTACATTATTCATTTCTCCCAATATCAGATTTTTCAATTCATGGGAATTTGGTACATAAATTTTGCCCCTGTACGTGATAATTTCATCATTGTCTAGCTTATATTCTTCAATTTTGTATTGCAAATTAACTCGTTGTAATTTTTCCACTAATTCCTTGTATTGCAAATCTGATTTGGAAGCCTCTATAATTTTGTGTTACAAATCTTATTGGTACATGCTAACACCATTCATTAAGCACATGAAAATAGCTGGTGCATTTGACAACCCAAATGGCACCACTGTGAACTCATAATGATCATACCTTGCCCTGAAGGCGGTCTTGTTGATATCTTCCTCTTTAATACTTACATGATGGTATCCTGACCTGAGATCTATCTTTGAAAATATCTTTACATCCTTCAATTGATCAAAGAGATCATCAATCCTTGGTAGAGGATACTTGTTCTTTACAGTCACTTTATTCAACTGTCTAAAATCAATGCACAATCTTAATGTCACATCCTTCTTCTTCACAAACAAGACTAGGGCACCCCAAGGTGACACACTTGGGCATATATACCCCTTCTTCAGAAGTTCTTCAAGTTGCATTTGCAACTCCTTCATCTCTGGTGTACTCATTCAGTAAGGATTCTTTGACACTGGAGTTGCTCCAAGCATTAAATATATAGAGAAATCAATGTCTCTCTTTTGGGGTAGTCCTGGTATCTCCTTGAAAACATCTTCAAAATCTTCTAGGACTGCATAATCTTCCAAAATTTTCACCTTATATTTAGGTGTCTCTTCCATATGAGCTCTGAATATTTCACACCCTTTTTTGTAACATTTCTTCAGCTACAATGCTGAAATTTCTCTAATGGTTACTGCCCTAGGAATTCCTTGCACTTTCCTTAAGATCCCTCCCTCATCCAAGCAAGTAAATTCCTTTTTATGATAGTCTAGAATAGCATGATGTTGATCCAACCAATCCATCCTAATTAGAGATTCATAGGAGCCTAAAGGAAAGATTTTCAAATCTTCCCTAGTGTTCAGTCCATTCATGTCCATAATACAATTGTTAACCATCTCATTAACGTTTATTTTGGATCTGGTAGTGAACTGCACCAACCAAGATTTTCCATTCTTTCTTCTTGGAAAATGCAACTTTTCCACCATCTTAGGATCTATATAACTATGACTAGCCCTTAAATCAATTAAAATAACAATGGTTTGGTTGTTGATCATACCTCTCACTTCAATAATATGCGACTGATACTCTACTTTCTTGTTGTCCAGGGATGCATATATCCTTGGTACATTTCTGTGCATGTCCTCCACTATTCCATCTTGTTGTGCATTGTGAACAGTCCTTACCTTTTTACCTCTGTGAGGAAAGTCTATGAACATATGATCTCCTTTACAACCTCAACATTGAATAGGTGGTTGTCTTGGCCTTTGAATCCCTATCTCAATCATTCTAGATTCTCTAGAAGTTGGTTGTCCATGAAGATTATTTATGAATAATGGTGGCTTAGTTCCCTTCTTCCTATGATCCATCTTGAATTTATTTGTTTCTTCCCAAGATTTTTGGAAGGTTTTCCTTGCATTTTTTTATCATATAGGCATTTATCTCACCTTATGGTCTCCTCCAATGTCTTGGGATCATCATATTGTATTTTTTCAGTGATGAATGATGGAAATCCACTCAAATACCTATGAATCTTAACTGTCTCATCCTTAATGAAAGAGACATACTTCAACAGTTCTAAAAATATTCTTTCATATTCATCTATGGTCATACTCCCAAGATTGAGTTCAAATAACTCTTTCATTTTATTGTCATAATATCTCTTAGTCAAGTATTTCTTCTCAAAATACTTCTTGAATTCCCTCCAAGTAACACTTTTCTCGTTAATGTGTTGCACCTGCACAAGTTGATCCCACCACATGGATGCCTTTCCCTTGAGTTGATAGATGAAAATTATTCCTTCTACATCATAGGAATAATTATGCAATTGAAAATACTTTCTCATGCCCAACAACCATGTATCTACATCTTCATCCTTCTTGTGCTCACCATCAAAAGTATGAGGTTTGATTTTGTTCATTTCTCCCCGTATTTAATCCACCCCATACTTATTATACTTCCTGAAAGGGGATGGACTTGATATTTTCTGTGCACTCTTATTGGAATGCCTAAGGGAGTGACGGTGATGTATGCTAACACTTCTGAATCTTCTTTTCTCATTAGGAGACCCGTGACTTCCTGATTTGTTTGAGCCACTCTCCTTATCCAATTTATTTTCTATTATGTTCAATATCTGCATTAAATTCATGTTGAAGTCCTCTTGCTTCTTCATGTCTCTCATAATCCTTTCATTATCATATTTATGGCTTTGGACATCCTTCTATTAATTTCTAATGGTCTCTACCATATTCATGGTTTCATCCCTTCCTTTTCCGTGTCTATTGGAGTTTGTTCCTTCAATTGACAAATGGACATCCATCCCTCTCATCTCATGTTCCTGGGTGTAATTCCCATGTGCATCTTCCATTTGTATGGACTCTATGTTGATCTTGATCTGATATATTTTTTGTTAACTATGCAAAATGTGCAACCAACAAAACTTTGTCAGGTTAACTGACTCAACAATCTCACGGAAAATATGAACCATTCCTGTCCAATAATATATCATAATTATGTCTTCTGATTTCCTAGAAAATTGAATGCCCAGATCAATTTTCTAGGTAAATATTTATATTCTACTATATGATACCTTTCCAATGTCTGCTTCCATGATCAATTCTGAGTCTTGAGAAGAAAGTTATGGCTATTTGAAAATTGCCCATTAATTGTTTTCCTCACCCTTCAACTTGGTGCAACTATGCACTGTAATTATTCATTTTTGCACCTACTCCCTTAGAATTTTTATAGGATCTCAATTGGGTTTCCTCGTATACATATTATGGACAATATTTCCAAGTTTCACCTCTTTCTGGGTTCTGAGTTGCTAGTTACAGCCTACTGAAGTTCTAGGCCAATTTGTGTTTTTGGTTTGGAATGCTACAGGTACCTTCTTTGCCACATTAACCATTTTTAACATGCCTAGAAATTTAATTCAGCTCTAGGAATGTCTTCTGTGGTTCAATATATTTCCATTGACTACCCATGTGCCTCAATCTAATTCTGGAGCAGAAAGTTATGGCTCTTCGAAGTTAGTTGGTCTTAAAATTTACCCTCCACTGTTTGTGTTGTAACTTTCTCATAAAATCTTTGTTTGACGAACGATTTACACCGTTAGAAATTTCTCTCCGAGCTCTTTTATTTGAGCTACAAAGATAGAGTGTATCTTGATACACTCTATTCTTGTGGTTTTTGAGTAGATAAAAATGTTGTTAAGGGCCTAAAAAATGCATTGCAAAAAGATGATGTTCAAATAGTACAAAACGTCGCAGAAAATTGTTGGTTTCTGCTATTGTTCACCCTCCAAATGAATTCACGTGCACAAATGTCAACCTTTACACCTATATATAGCATGCACAACGACACTAGAAGGTAAATCATTCTCTGTGCACCTATAACCACTATGTATCACTTCCCTATCCCACCAATAACTGGTGCACACTACTTTTGTGTCGTGCGCCAATATCCACCACACACAATTTTGGTTCTTGCACTATTACATGTTCCGCACAATTTTTGTATCGCGTGCTTATATTTCACACGCGCCAACAAAATCCCTCTACAATCTACCAATACTATGCACACCACGTGTTCCATTATTATGCGTGTGCACATCACGTGCACCTTATTATGTGCATGCAAACTGCACAATGCTAAATTTAGTGCATGCACCCGCACACCAACATTTTTCCACGCAGTGCCAAAATTTAGTGTGTGCACCCACACACCAACAATTTTCTGCGCAGTGCCAAAATTTAGTGCGTGCAACCGCACACCTACACTTTTCTATGTGGTGCCAAAATTTAGTCCTTTCAACCGCACACCAAAAATTTTCCACGCGGTGCCAAAATTTAGTGTGCGCACCCGCACACCAACATTTTTCCGTGCAGCACCAAAATTTAGCACACGCACCAGCACGCCAATGTTTTTCTGCGCGACGCTAAATTTTTACATATCACAACTTTTTACTGTGCATCATGCATTTTTAATGCACCCACCTATGGGCATTCATTTTTATGCACATCAGTTCCTCGTGAATTCCGCTGTAGAAATTGGGACTTTTGCTTAACCTTTCCCCAATTTTTACCATAGAAATTCTGCAACTATGAAATTTGTTCAATTTCACCCCGATAACACCAGTTCAACCTCTACAACAACAAATCACTATGGGTTTCCATATCTGGGAATAATTTTTCCCAAACTCAATTCACGAATTGATAATTTTAATCAACTAACTTCGCTCCATCTGTCATGGCTTCACTGTAACTTCAAATTCGACCAATTCCAGGTCTAAATATTTTGGAACATATATTAAATCAATAATATCTGACAACTTGGCTGAATTTCTCGATTTTCTCATGAATTTAACAACAGAAATTGGGGATTTTCCCAATTTTTCCCCATTGTTGTTACTTTTTACCATGGATGCTCTATAACTTGAGATTTGGCCAATTTGAAATCAATCCTTTGTAAAACAATTCCTCAACCCATCGAGGCTTAGTGTTGAAAACTGAGGCTCTGATACCATATTGTAACATCCCTGGCCACCCAGGCCCAAACCATGATACTCCAGAAAAAATTTCCATTCTCTGCTCGACATACTATAACATACCCAACATCCAACTGATCTATGCCACATAAATTTTTCGAACTGCATGCAATTCAAACATATCCACACAGAACTCTTGCAGAAATTTATATATAAAACATAAAAAGACAAGTACATTATGTAAATGCACAGATTCATACTGAAATAACAGTAAACATATACATGCAACATATACAGGAAATATCCATAAATATAAAGGCAGTTCTAACCACACATATGATAAACCCATAAAAATAAACATGTAAATTTATCACACAATTGACACTTATCCCGGTAGGAATATCACCAATTGAATCCATACCTTCCACGAACCTCCTAGCCTTAGAACACACTGCTCATCACTCTCAGCAGCGGGTCACCCCCGAGCTGGGACTAAACTCCACCTGGGTAAATGGATTCCTAACTAGGCTAATGTATCATAGACAACAAGAAAGACTCTATCATAGGTTCCAACTCAAACTAACAGCCTAAAATCCCTCATTCCCCACATGCTTGTCCCACCCCGAGAAGTGTGCCCCTTCTCTGCTCAACAGTCCTTTGGTTTCCCCACTTCCCTTATGGGCTTCAGCAATAGGCCAGACATGAAGTCTCAGAGCCTTGTAGTTGTAGTTTAGCACCTTCAGGAAATCAATTCCCAACAATTCTCTCACCTATAGAAATTTCTCACGGGCATTGTTGGAGCCGCCCCTGTTTTTTCACCTCGCACAATTTCCAACATTTTATACCTGAGATCTAAAGTTGTTTTTCTTTTCCTTCCGAAACCATAAGACTCTGAAATCTTGTCGCCTGAATAGCAATGCTTTTTCACTTTCAAAAGAAAAGATCCATTTTTCGCAAGTATGTTTGCTTTTTTGTTCTATTTTGGAATATCGCAAGTCGGATATCACAAATCGAACACTTTAATTTTTGAATTCGCAAGTCCCGAGTCGCGAAACTGCGAACTCGTTTTTCAATTTTTTACCCAAAGCATTGACTATGGTAAAACCCTTAACCCTTGATTAGACATCGTCGGGATTTCGCGCCTCGAAATTCGTCGAACCCAAGTTTTGGTTCTTACAGCCCCGATAGCCGAGAACACGATAACTTTTGTGAGAACCTTGGTCGATAACTAAAGGTAAAAAACTAACCATGGTTAGTGTTGGTTCTTGGCACATCGCCACTCGATACTTTCTTTCATGAAGTTAAAGTGTCCAAAACTCCGATTTACGAAATTGCGACATGATTATGGCAAGATTAATTAGTCTCCTAATCTAAGATTTCCTTCTCTTAATTCGAGCTTTAATTATCGCCACATCGCGATATCGTGACTCGGCATATCATTTTCCCAAAAGTCTGTCCTCGAATTCTCGAGTCGCGATATGGCGAGTAAATTAATTATATAATTAAGGATGCGCCAAATCACGATTACCATTGATTACATTAAAATCGGCACTCGCAGTCTTGCGAGTTAAAGGGTAAAAATACGGAAAGGAAGTTCATGATGCAGCGAAAGGCGAGAAAATTATTTGAGTCGTTAAGTTTTTTAATTTTAAATTAAACAAAATATTTCCCGCGCATCAAGGTTGACACATTTCACGAGGTACTTAATTACTCTCCAT
Organism: Picea glauca; assembly: GCA_000966675.3. Taxonomy (NCBI): domain Eukaryota; kingdom Viridiplantae; phylum Streptophyta; class Pinopsida; order Pinales; family Pinaceae; genus Picea; species Picea glauca. The sequence goes on from JZKD02S2116915.1 coordinate 734,432, forward strand.
AACTCGATTGCCTATCAAGCCTCCGAACATTGATGACATTAATGAGAAATTAGGGTAAATCCACGAATAAATAAGATCGGATTTATTCAATAAATGTGGTTTTATTTGCGATTTGATAGACTTATTTCAAAGGTACAGGATTTTCAAATATATACGAAAGTTGCATTCTATTTTAAAACATTTCTCTTAAGCGCATAGAGCTCACTTTGCTCCGAAGAAACTCATTTCCGCATGTATACACAGGTCTATTGCAGAAGAGCGAAAAAACAAGCTTCAGCTATGGCGCCAAGGAGAGCAGCGAAAGCAAATGTCGAGGTTGCAGCACAGGGTCCAGACAACGTCTCAGATACTTCACCTCGGACGGGTGGCTCAGTACCCACCTGGTCATTTATTTTAGACATTCTACAATCCGAGCTGGTAAACTATTCAGACTCTGATGACGACGACAGTAATATTGTGAAGGACGACCTGAACACTAAGTATAAGACAATTGTTCAGTCGGGAATGCACCTGGTTGCGACCAGACCTCGGTTGCTTCCATACTATGACATGATCCGATGGGTATTGGATCACATTGACCTGCCCTCAAGAACTATCGTAAATGACCGACAGGCCATGGTCGGGACTTTTAGGCCTGAGCATATCCAATCTATGTATAAGCTCCCAGCAACTTCTGAGTACACATATGGCAAAGAATTTCTGGCAGACTTCAAAAAGAAGGAGTGCGAAGAATATGAAAAAACCATGTCAGGCTTGATAAAATATTGGGTTTCGCATTCTGCAACATTCAGAGCGAATGAAAAAGGCATGTATTCAATTTCTTTACTGGAGCCACAGTATATGTATGTGGCGATGATGACTTGTCGGATTTTCGGATGGGAGGATACCGCACATTTTTACATCCAGCGGGTACCTCTCATCTTTCAAGTAGCAGAAGGTTCCTCATTCAATTGGGAAAAAATTCTCTCCGATAGTTTGTTCAACGGGGTCACCGAGTACCGGGAGCAAAAAGCAGCCGAAAAACCATCCAGATTCTTCATGTCTGCGTATATCATGGACGCAATATGCTCCATGACGCCTTTTCCTTTGATGAATTGGGCCTGGAGTCCAACCCAAGAGAAAATTGTTCATGACTACCATGACAAGTTGTGGTAAAATAACGCAAATAAGTTCATTTATGAGATTTTCAACTAGGTAATGGTGCCCCTGCACATCGCCCTTTTTGGTCTTTCGCCACCCTGCATCTCAGATAGCATTGCTGCGAATCTTAGAAATATCGCAGACTGTTACGTAGAAGAAGAATTCTCCTATTTGAGAGTATTCGGAGCTGTTGTCCCTCCTTTGGCACTACCACTATTCATCCCCAACAAGATGGCTTGTCACGAGATTGCTCGACAGAGAGTGATCGGCGGAGTGAGTAAAGAGCTCAAGGCGTCATCAAAGAAGGTTTGGTCCTTTTTCCCTATTCACCTAAATTCCTATTCCTTATTAGATTTCGGACATTCTAAGGCTGAGGCTGCAGCCTTAGAATACTTGAGCCTAGTCTCTATTGAGTACAAAAATCATGATCCGCAGAGAATTGTAAGCACCCATTTGGGAAATTGTGGATTAAAGAGGTTCGAACACGAGTGTTCGCCCTCGGATGATGTTTTCCGAGGGGTGAGGTCCTATTTGGAAGTGCAATTTCGAATCAGATCTCTAGCACCCGAAGATAGGGCCTCTGTTTTAAAATTTCAGGAGCATAGGAAAAGATGTCTCCCCGTGGTGCTAGGAGGCTTGGGCCTTTCCAAGGATAAAGAGAAGGAGGCTGAAAGCTTTGAGGGCCAAACTTCTTACACCGAAAAATATCAGGAATAACAGCAAGAGAAGAATCTCGAGTAAGAGAAGAATCCCGAGCAGGGGAAGAATCTCGAGCAGAAGAAGAGTCCCAAGCAGGAGAAGAATCCCGAAACAGAAGAAGGGACTACTGACCCACCTAAGGAACATGGTCCAGAGATGGAAGTGAAAAACACAAACCCACCTGAAACTCAGAATACAGAGACAGGGACAGAGACGAAGACCTCCGATCCTCCGAAGGTGCAGGACTCACTCGTCACACCAGGGAAGGCGGCGAAGCATATCGGGGAACCTATCACCTCTGTCACACCCTTGCAGTCGGCACAGGGAGATGTTAGCCAAGGATGGATATTTGGTGAATAATTGAGACCTATAAGGGCAGAGGAACTCCCTCCTAATGAATTCTCTTTTGCCATAAAGAGGAAAGCTGTAGTGAAGCGAGAATTTTATCAAGAGGGAGAGTCCACTGTTAAAAAATTCAAAGTGATGGCCGATGGGATGAATAAAAGGAAAGATGAATTTGCCACTGAGATTGCAGGAACGTTAGGAGCGTATGCGACAGAAAATCAATTCTCGGTCGAAATGTTAAAAAAGTATCTCAAAGCAAAGAACTGCCTGATCAAGACTCTTGAGGCTAGAGTGGCTTCAGCAGCAGAAAGTGCTAAGAGTCAAGCAAGAGGAGAAATAGAGCTGGCCCGATTGGCCGATAAGAAAGAAATTGAAGTCCTCAAGATCAAGCTGGAACAAGCAAATTCTACAATCCGAGATGGTCGGGTACAATTGGGCCAGCAGAGGGATACGATCACATAGTTGCAGGCTCAGTTGGAGGTCGCAGAAAGAAAGGCAATTGACATCAAGATCATTAAATCCCGAGCAACCGATATTCGGAGAAGGATCTCCTCTGCTCAACAGAGCCTGCTAAACAAAGTAGGAGAGATTCGAGAAGACTGCTTGTTAATACATTGGATCTCTGAGAATCTGATTAACAAAGAAAGAAATGCAGAAGCTGCTCGGATCGCTTTTCAAGAGGCAGTGATAGCAACTAACAACAGGTTTTCATGGCCTCCCGGGCTCACCATTGCCGAACAAACTAGGGGTAATATCTTGTTAAAGAATTGGGAACATGATATTACTTTAAGCAAGGAGCAGGCTCAAAAGGTGACAAATTCATTAGAAGACGCCTGCAATGCCTTAAATGGTCAGCTGTTAGGGATGGAGATTGGAGGCGACACAGAGGCGCTAAGATAGATGAATATAGATCGGATTTCTCTCGACATGAAGGAGAAGAATGAGAGGAATTTGGCAGAAATCTCTAGGATGGACAGGGTAGACCCGGCTCAAATCGACAAACATTTGATTCAGCCTAGTGCACAACTCGACGCTCTTGAACTCGTCAATGTACAAATAGATGATAAACTTCCACAGTTGGCCCGAGAGTTCTATTTTGCCGAAGCCATTTGTCAAGCCGAGCCTTCATAGCTTGTGACCCACTTTGTGTACAACTGTATCATGTACACTGAATCCATGCGAGGACAAGCACCTAGCACTTCTTGAAGATAGAGTAGGTTAAATGGAGTGATTTCTCTCCCCCCAGCTGTCAAACAAAACCTTCACAGCTTGTATTTCATTTTTTGGACAAATGTATCATATGCATTAAATCCATGCAAAAACAAGCACCTGGCACTTTTTTTGAAAGTGGATTCGGACAGATGGAGTAATTTCGCTCTTCTGAACCGACAGGCAAATTTTGTATAAATAGATCACAAAAAGAAGAGAAAAGGGCTGGACTTTTTGGGATCAATTGTAATAGAGTTTTTTGTATGAAGTAAGTTAATACAAGAAAATTTGAAGATTCCCGATCCTGTCACGACTGTGTTACAAGTTTGTTTTGTTATGTTTCTTGTTTCTTTTCATTTTTCTCTACATAATTGATGTGTATCACTATAATTTAGTACGACCACTACTATAGTGAAGGAATTTCATCTTTCTGTAATTGTTTCTTGTCTTTCCTCTGCACCAGCTATCAGCGGGTGTAAGACCAAGTTGCATTTATAGAATTTTATGTTTATTACACTTTGTCAATTATTTCTATGTCAATCTCTTCTTCTGTGTATACGTGAGTTTTCTACTGATAGGAACTTTCGTTATCTACATCTGAACATTTTTCTCTCATTTCACATCTTTACTAAAATAATACAATTACAGGAAAGGGCCTTCAATTTGTATTCCTATTTTGTTCCTTTATGCGAAAATTTCTCTTCGTTCGATCGAATTGAAACAGCGTTGAAATTTCCCTTTAAATTAATTCCATCCTGGTACTGTTCCTCAATGACTGTTCCCGCAAAAACTCAACCTAATATTCAACTCGGGTTATCTAATCAAATACATATTACTTTAAATCTTTTTGACACGATCATTAAAACTGTGAATACCCGGGAGGAATTAGAACGTTCATGGACAGCCATTGAACAAGATATCGCCTTCCAGGAACAGTTGGAAGCTAGACAGCAAGAACGTAGAAACCCTCATTAGTTTCCTACACCGAAGGATTAGCAAAATCTCTGTTTAAATCTTTAACATATTTTCAGATGCCTTGACACTGTACTTTCAAATCCTTAAGTACGGACTCAGGAACAACATCTTAATGGCGTCGTTGCCGGGGAGCCAAGTTACGAAATGTTTTCCCTAGGAAAACGACAAATTATTTCGTTGATAGTGTTACTCTTTGATAGTGAACATAGAGTACACACAGTTTTAAGGCTTTTTAATATTTCACTTGGCGACTCCACTGAAACACAAACTGGCATCTGGTAGAAGGCATACCAGACAAAACCCGGGTGGCAAGTTGATTGCGCCTGTTAATAATACTGAGAAAATTTTAAAGGCGAGAGGCTCGTTTGAAGCAACTGCTTCAATTAATAAACCCAAAAACCCACTTGTAAAGACTAAATGCCCTTCAGAACCTCTTACTTCCTACAACCCTCTATCTGATACCAAAGATCTGGAAACAGACTACTCAGAATTTAGGGGTGATCCACATCAAACTTTCCCGTCTATAAACAAGGGAAAAGGTCCTTTGGAAAGATTGTTATCCTTTGACATACTATCCTTTCTTCATCAGAACTTCCTAGTTCCACCTGATTCAAAAGAGTGTGTTACACCCACATTTTCTACTCCCAAGTCGATGGTAGGCGTCGGAGGAGGAGGTGGAGGACATCCGAATGTCCCTCCTCCCGGAGTATTTGCAAAGGTAGAAGTGAGATACGCTCCCCTGGTTTTGCCTGTTCCCCTCCATGATTTACCTGGCAACTACATCAAAAATCTTCCTAAGTTCACTGGGGAAGGAGATCTAACCGCAGTCGAGCATATAAACTTTTTTGACGAGTTCGCAGACATATGCGGTATTGAGCACGAAGATGTCTATTCGAGACTACTTGTCCAAACCTTCGAAGGACAGGTCCGAACTTGGTTTTGGAGTCTTCCTGCAGCGTCTACTCGGACATATAACACCTTGGAAGATACTTTCCTCAGACAATGGGGAGAACGAAAGGATCACTTATACTACCTTACCGAGTTTGGGTCTCTAAAGAAAAAGAACTCAGAAACAGTTGTGGAATTTATTTTGAGATTTAACAAACTGTATAATAAAATTGCAGCTGTTGTTAAACCTTTCGAACCCTCAGCCAAAGTAACCTTTGTGGGAGATTTCGAACCTGATTTTGCATTACTTTTGCGAGAAAGGAGAGGAGCTACCCTAAATAGAATGCAAGATGATGGTGTCGAAATAGAATCTAATATGATGGCTTCAGGTAAGTTGAATGCTAAAATAGAAACAGCCAACCGTGATAATAGACGCTATAGGGAACCAGCAGGTCCTTCCAGGTCAAATAGATACACTGACGACAGAGTGGATGATATGGCCCGAATAATTAAATATCTGTCTAACAAAATATCTAGGATGGAGTTGGATCAGGCTAAAGCTGATTCTTCTAACAAAAGAGACTTCAGGAGAAACCCAAATCCCCAAAATCAACAGAGGCAAATAAAGAATGAAGATCAAAAAATACAAGCTCCACTAAAAAAACAAAACTTTTATAGGAGCAAGTGCCCTCCAAGATTTCAGAGATTCAGAAGATGAAGTTGCATGTTTCGGTGATGAATGTTCGCAACCATTTCTGACTAGGGAAGACTATGAGGAATCCTTAAATACTCCTCAAACATCAAATGAAGAATAAGAAGGTGATCATACTGACCTCTGTGTATCTCAACCAGAAACATAAATGATAGCGGCTGATTTTCAACCCAAATACAATCTAAGATCAAAAAATAATCCCACCTCAACTGACCAACCTAAGAAAATCCTGCAAAGGGGTCAGTCTCATAAACCTATTTTGGAAGAGACATTGTTACCCAGCAATAAAGTCAAGATAAGACAGAATCAAGAGTCTGGAGTGAAAAAAGATGAAACCCAAACAAAGGAAACAGGGCTGATAGATAAAGTTACATCTGCAACTAAGGTCACGAGTGATAAAGCGATCCAGAAAAACAAGTCGGAAGAAAAAAGCTTGGAAGTCTTAACCAAAGAAACTAACAAGGACAATACATCTTACAATTTTGAAAATGAATTAAATAAAATTAAGATACCGATTCCTTTGGTAGAATTAGCAAAAAATCCCACTTATCGAAAGAAAATTGCCAAAGTGATGGGAGTTTACGAGACAGAAAGTCACTCCGACGTTATCAACCTAGAAGATGACAGACCTAACATCACCTTTGGTCCTCATTTTGAGGGATTCAAAGACAACGTCGCTCCTTTCTATATCACCCTGAATATACATGACCAGTTACTGCATAACTGCATGTTAGACTCCGGGGCTTCACATAATGTTATGTCCAAAACTATAATGGAGAGGCTGGGGCTCCAGATCACTAGACCCTATGGAGACCTATACTCCTTTGACTCAAGAAAGGTTAAATGTATGGGAATGATAAAAGATCTGGTAGTTACCCTGGCTCAGGTCCCGGTCAAGAGTATCCTGATGGATGTGGTTATCGCAGATATTCCCCCCAAATATGGTATGCTGTTATCCAGATCATGGGGAGCCAAGTTGGGGGGTTCTCTACAATTGGACATGTCATATGCCACAATTCCTATATTCGGTGGTCAGTTTACCCGGTTATACATAGAAACAAGATTGGCGTATACTGTCAGTGATCCTCAGAATCCAAACAACTTTCCCATTTACGTTGCAGACCAAGATCTGGGGAATTGCATATTGTCTTTTGATGATGGTT
>JZKD02S2116915.1:748451-764465 GCA_000966675.3 Picea glauca
AGAAATATTAATATAATATTTCTTTTTGGCTTAATCTCCCTATCTTAGCCCCCTTTTCCTTAACTTTTAGCCCCCCTTTCCCTAGCTAGTGGAGTTTAGTCCCCCATACTCTTTTATTGTGGTTGGTATGTGCACATCGATGTATTTTATATTAAATGATGAGACACATACTCACTGGTCGTTAACATCTAGGATCTCTGGCCTAATCAACACAAAACTGGCTCATCGGCCTATAAAACACAATATATACACAAAGGCTCCTTGGCCTCAAAATGGCATGCACTTAAGTTGTTATGCACGGTATCCTGGAATGTGCACACTTCCTCATTTTACTCCGCAGTAGAGGCACGCAGTATACCATGGAAGGTGCATACAAAAATGATGTCAAAAAACTCACCAACTTAAGTACATTTGTATTTACATTTATAATTGGGTTCGGACTAGGGATATTACAGGTTTGGTGGAGGTTAACAAAACCATTCTTGGTCCCCTTCACCATATATTTCATAGAATTCGTGGTCTTTCTCAGTACACCCCCTTCCAGCAGTCATGCAACACTTATCCATTTTCTAGTAAATAACATAATTTACATTCATTGACCTTTTATACAAAGGTCCATCAAATCAAACATTCACACATATTGAGTTTTCCATAGTATCTTGGCCAATACAGATATATTTACAAATTGGGGGAAACAAGGTGTTACAATTCCCTCCCCCTTAAAGGAACATTATCCTCGATGTTCTATTTGTCAACATGATCTGTATATATAGAAGTGAACAGAAATGGATATGTCTATCTCATGGCATCCTCCATTTCCCACGTAGCCTCATCTAGGCCAAAGTGTTTCCATTGCACCTTGATCTGTGATTTTGTTTGGTTCCTGAGTGGGGTTTCCTTCCTGTCTAGTCTGCATTGAGGTTATGGCATAAATTCTCCCTCCGGCTCCACCTAGATCACATACCAGTCAATTATATGATTAGAATCATGTACATATTTATCCAATAATGAAACATGGAAATATTATGTGCCTTTACTGTGGGAGGGAGTGTTATCCTATATGATGTAGACCTCTTGGCCCTCGAGCCGATACCCACTCACAGGATCATTCTATATGCCCTTCGAGTCAGATCGGCTCTTTCGGATTCTCTACCAGAATTCCCTTTCAAATCGATCCACGGGTTCTTTTTCACAGTTCACGATCTCGTGAGTTCGTGAGTTGAAACTCCAACTCTTCCTCCTTCAATTCTGCGATACCCAAAATCGTGAAATGGTTACGGCTCCTTCTCTGTTAGCACCCTCTCTTGCATGACCACCAGCTCTTCGCAAGTTCAAAGGTTCAACCTTTGGCTCCTTCTTTCTCGAACTCCCGAGAGGCGAGATTTGACTTTTCTCCTCTCACTCACTACTCGCAACTTCATGAGTCGAAGGCTTGAGCTTTCATTCCCTTATATCCCAAGTCCCTGAGACGTGAGAGGTCAACGAGGTGTTGACTCCTCCAAACATGTGACACGTGTCTGGCTGATTATTTCCTGGGCCCACCGTGTGGTTCTACCACATATATCTTATGTGCAACCTCGGCACTTCGCAACTTCAATTCTCGCAACTTGGGGCACCCAAACTTTGAGCTTTCACCTTGTGAAACCCCGAATTCGCGAGATCCCTAGATCTATGCCACCTGTCCTCCTCAGATGGATGGCTTAGATTCTTTCACCTTTTCATGATTTCAGAGGTCGAATGCCCGGACTCTCGTCCTCCTGACCCCCGAACTCCTGAACGTTGATATCCCGATACAAACTCTTCGGGACTTTCTCCTTTTGTTGCTCTTCATTTAAGTTTTAAACCTCGTGCATCTTTTGTTAGATCTAACGACTGACGGTTGGTTGCCCGAGATATGACAACTTCAGATCATTTATCCTGTGCGCTCTTCCTGTACTGCCTCCTAGATGTGAAAACCTTCAACGGTCTAGATCTTTTCGACTAATCTGACGGCATCTGTTTCTCCTCCCGAGCTTTGGCACACCTATCATCCCTCGAGCCGAGATCTAATTCTACGAGTGATCCAATGGTCGATTTCTCCCGAGATTTACGCTCGACGAATTATTCTGTAACCTTCTTTCTCCTCTGCAAGATCGAACAACATCCGGGACCTTGTGAATTCTCCACGGAGAACTTCGACCGTCAATTTCCTCCTTGGTGATTTCTGCGAAATGAACAAAGTGTTCTCTTACAGAACTTGTCCTCCTGCAAAACACCTTTTTTGTGCCTCCTTCCAATGCTTCAATAATTATCCCTCTTGATCTTGATTGAAAAATTCCCAAGTCCCTTGGGGAAGATTTTTGTGCGCACTCCTTGCGGCAATTCCTCAATACTTCCAAGTATCAGACTTTTAGACTCTATGCACTCTCCGCGACAGCAGTCTTCCAACAACTTCACTTAGTTTACAAACACTGAGACTTCACTCAGCATGCGCACTCCTTGCATGGCTCCTATGCTTAATTTTCACTTCTGCGAGAATGAGAATAACGTTATCTCTTATGAGATTTTAGAGATGGAACTCTGGACTCTTGTCAACGCACTCCTTGCGGACAAATTCACTTCACTCCCTGCAGGAAACCTCTTGCTCAGATAGAGAAACAATTGAAACTCATTCTTCACTCTCCCTCTCTTCAGATTTCAGACATTAAATATGAAATCATACATTCATGCATAAAAGAAAATGCATAACAGAGAGTAAACAAGCATATATCAATCATCATGCACAACACAGAAAAGAGATTGAACACCATGAGTCTGAACTAAAAATCTTTGTATTAATCCAGAACTTATGTACATGGGGTTTTCTACACAGTTTTATGCTTCTTATTTCCTATTCTCTCTTCTCATAATGTTGCTTATTGTTACAATAATACAAGGGAGGGTGTCTATATCCGTTTTCCCTCCGACTCCTAAAACTGTCAAATCCAGAATTTTTAAAGCTATCTACTTACATTAACTAACATAAATGCCTTCACCTAATACAAACGAGAGCGGGACACTCAAGGTCTGTTTAAAATATGGAAGTACGCCCTTCCTTAATTGTTTCATTCATGTTTGGCGCATCCACTTCAAAAACATTCAAACAATTTTATCACATGCCAAAATGCGTTGGTGTGTGCCCCACGCTCACTTGACGTTGGCGATGCTCCTACATCACTATAGGATACATGTCCCACTCTATCTAAGACTTCAAAGGGTCCATAATACCAAGGTACCAACTTGGCATAAGCTCCCATCCTCAAGGAACTCTTCATGGGCCTAACTATAAGATAAACATGGTCTCTTGTCTTGAACTCTCTAGGATTTCTCTTTCTATTGGCGTATATTTTCTATCTATCCTGGGAAATTTTCATATTTTTCTTTATCTAAATCACTTATTGTTCCATTGCTCTCAGCATGTCAGGTTCGATTGTAATTATATCACTGGACTCTTACACGGTCTACCATAGAGGGATTCAAAAGGGATCATCTTCAATGACTCTTGATAACCGTTGTTGTCGAAAAATTATACAAATGACAGGTAGTCTTCACACTTATTAGGATGATGCATTACATGCATTCTTAGCATGTCTTCTAATATCTGGTTCACTCTTTCTTTCTGTCCATCAGTTTGAGGGTGATAAGTTGTGCTAAACAACAATTTAGTCTCAAAACCAACCATAAAGGATTTCCAAAATCTTGAATTGAATTTTGTGTCTCTGTCAGATACGATCTCCCTAGGCAAGCCATGCAGTCTGAATATATCCTTCATGAAAATGTTGGCAATATCTATCCTTTTCAAGTTGATTTGACAGGTACAAAGTGAGAAAACTTGCTCAATTTTTTCACCACTACCATGATGGCATCATTCTTATTGGTCGATTTTTGTAATTCGGTGATGAAATCCATGGAGATGGTTTTCCATTTCCATTCTGGAATTGGTAGAGGTTGTAACAACCCTTTTGGGTGTCGGTGTTCTATCTTAACTTGTTGGCATTCTAGACACTTAGTGAAATAATCAACTATGTCCTTTTTCAATCCAGGGAAATAGAATTGTTTCCTAGTAGCCATGATCATTTTCTAATATCCTGGATGACCAACATATGGTCTCTTGTGCAGTTTGTCCATTACAAATCTCTTCAATTCATCACAACTTGGGATATACAATCTTTTTATGTAAGTCAGTAGACCTTCATCCAACATCTGATAGCCTTCATAAGTTATCCCTATGGGGTTTTTCTTTAGGTATGATGTCACAGTCTTGAAGAATGCATCTATTTATTGTGCATTTGTGACTCTTTCCCTGACATTCATTTCACAGGTGCTCATTGTTTCCAGATGAATTTTTTTCACACTTCTTCTAAGGGAATCAACCACCCTATTTTTCTTTCCCTTGATGTGTTTGATTTCGAAATCAAAATCACTAAGGAGATCCATCCACCTAGCTTGTCTAGCATTGAGTTTTGGTTGATCAAACAGGTGCCTCAACCCACAGTGGTCTATTATAAGTACAAATATCCTACCCAGGAGGTAACTCCTCCACATTTTTAAAGCATGCACTATGGCACCCAACTCTAGATGATGGGTCACATAATTGATTTCATGCTCATTAAGTTTTCTAGATTCGTAAAAAATTACACACCCTTCTTGCATAAGGACTCTTCGAAGTCCTTCCTTGCAGGAATCTATGCACATGAGGAATTCATTATCAGGGTTTGCAATATTCAACACGGGTGCATGGGTTAGAATGTATTTCAGTTCCCAAAATCTTCCTTCACATTTTGATGTCCAAATGAATTTAACCCCCTTTTTCTGAAGGGCAGTGATTGGACAATTGATCCTAGAAAATCCTTTTATGAACCTTCTATAGTATCCTGCTAATCCCATAAAGGATTTGATATCAGATACATCCTTTGGGGTAGGCCATTCCATAATAGATTTGATCTTGTCAGGGTATACTGCCACTCCAAAAAAAACATGGCCTAAGTAATTGACTTGCTTCTGGAAAAAGTCACACTTGATAAAATTAGCATAGAGTTGATGCTCTCTTAGTACTTGAGGTACAAATCTAAGATGTTCTTCATGCTCCTCTCTGTTCTTGGAGTAGATAAGGATATCATCAATGAAAAATAATACAAATCTATCTAAGAATTTGTTGAGTACATTATTCATCAAGCACATAAAAGTGGTGGGTGTGTTGGCTAATCCAAATGGAACCACCACAAATTCATAGTGAACATATATGGTCCTGAAGGTTATTTTGTTGATGTCTTCATCCTTGATTCAGACTTGATGGTATCAATATCTTAAGTCAATTTTTGAGAAAATGGAAGCATTGTTGGTGTATATATATGCTTAGTATATTGCACTCATTTATATGTCAATCCGGGATTCATAATCAAAAGAGTTGTTCCACCATATATGTCGAAAATAGATAACCTATCTATGTATGTTGTATCTAGCTCAATCAGGAAATAATTAATAACATAACACTCTATATTTGAATATTTCACACAACTTCAAACTCAGAAGATAAATCTTATAAAAAATCTCAAATGAACACTCAATTTAAAATTTTCTTGCTTAGATAACAAGTTTGTTCATTAGAGGCTCATGAAATGGAGAGATGAAATATGACCTTCCTTCTTGTAGCAATAGAAATAAAAATTAACAATTTACTTTATTCACTCTTAGAAAGAAACCAATTATAACCCTATCAATTCCAATCAAACCTTCTTTAATACAGGAAACAATCAATATCATTGAGAGACTTCATTAAATGGAGCACGAATATGAGAGATGAAGTCATATGGTTCCTATACCTACTAAGAACATCACAAATAAATTCAAAACAATAACAATTTCTTATTTAACAATCCCACACATCCATCCAACTCTTGTTAACTAAATATCAATCTGTAGAAATGAAAATGAAATTATCTACTCTGCTCAATATATAACCATTCACTCGCACTGGTTCAAAATAAAATAAATCTATACTATACTTAGAAACTTGTATGCATTTAAAATCATTTGTAACACTCAACTATTAAGTTTTCACACTTACACAATTAACTCACAACACACAAAGACATGTACAGGGAGGCTTACCTTGGTTGGGGCGGTGGGCCCCTGTCGAACCAACAAGGTACCTCTAAAGAAATTGTAGACTAAAACACTTTACTCATACTCATGAATTGAACAAAATAGCATTTGCATTCCTTCAATTGATAGAGTGAATCAGAAGTTCAATATTTCATTTCTGAACATAACAATGTATATCATTATCTAATTACTACTTACTTCTATCATCTACACAACATCCCTTTTAAAGAATTTTAGCCATTATAACCAAGGTATGAGGATAATTATCGAATGTTTTCAAAATATTACAATTGGTAATTCATATTGTATCTCAAGGGATGGACTTCATCCTCATGACAAAAAGTGCATGAGTGATGAAGTCTATCGTGATATGAAAAATATGTAAGGATACTTCCATTCAACTAACTTCTTGGAATCACCACCAGCATACTCATTCAACACATTAATCATGTAGACAGGGGTTTAGTATCGGACTAGCACAGTCATAAACCTTGGTACCGGATCAATGCAACAATAGTACCGTAATAGTCGCAGAGTTGGTATCGAATCAACGCAAAGTATTGGTATTGGATCACTGTAAAGTACCGGATCAGGTGGAGTACCATATTAAGCATAGTATTGGTACTAGATCACTGTAGAGTATCAGATCAGGTGGAGTACCAGATCAAGCGGTTGTTGTAGTACCATACCAGTAGTAGTACCGAATGAAGTGATGCCTTGTCATGAGGCTTCTTAATAATAGCCAAAGTGATTAGGAGAATAATAATCAATCATTTAATTCCAATTTAATCAAAAAAATCAAACAAATAATGTTTTAACATAGGTTACCTCTCTATGCATATGGACAAGGTCACAAAGTAGGTTTGTGGAGGAAATGGTCAACATATACACATATCATAGGTAAACTAGACTCAAATAGAGGATAATATAGGATAATATAAGTGTCAAAATGGAGACTCAACATTTCCCCCATGCTAAATTCATTGCATTTCCTCATGCAAAAATGTCAAAATTTGTACTCAAAATTTTGCAAAACTGAACCGTCTCCCAACCTGTTTGCACATCATTTATCTGGTTATATAATGTTGAACCCAGAATATACATTCCTAAGATATTTCTTAATCACCCTAGTGTATTGGATCAAACGTAAAAATTTATTGAGTTTAGCAGAGACCTCTTCTTGTGCATCATGTTACCTTAGGTTATATTCTTTCAATTGTGCATTTTATTCCTTTATATGCCTATCCAACACTTGAGACTCTCTAACCTCTTGTTTCAACTTCTCATAATTTTTTGTCAGTTTCCCAATCTCCATTATCAATTCTTGTTTTATTAGAGAATTATCACGATCAAATGTGGTTGTTTGTCCAGTCACCTCCTCTCGGGCTTCCTTATCCTTTCTTAGATCTCTCAAGTTTTATGTCACTAACCCCTCAGTATCACTAATCGTCACTCCATAGACACTTTATTTCTTTGGAGAGGTCATAATATCAATAGACTCTTCTGGAAGAGAAGGCCCATGTGGAACTATTATCTCTTTGGTCATGCTCCTTGTGGCTCTTTGTACAGGAAGTGAGGCTTCCTCAGATCTGCTGATAGGAGTGGAAGTCTCTTCAAAGAACTTCCTCTTATTTGTTTTAGTAAAATTTATAGGCAAGGGGTCCTGTTTCTCTTGTACAGAGTTGATTTTCACCTTGGAAGACCGAAGTGTAGGTTATGAAATTTGTTCTTGTTGGACATCCCTTGTTTCCACTCTGGAGGACTAAGGTGTAGGATATGAGATTTGTTTATTTTAAAAATTCCTCATTTTAAGCTTCCTCTTACTTCCACTTGTCACCTTAGGAGTCTTCTCCAACTCACTAATAGGCTCTTGAGGAAACACAATAGTTGCTTCAGGGGTCTTCTCCAAATCATTAACCGATTCTTGAGGGAACTCAATAGTTGCCTCGGGGAATCATGTGAAACTTTCTTTTGACATGTTTTCTTCCTCATTCGCCTCTCACTTTGTGGCATTTGATTTTTAGGACTTGAGGTTGGACTCGGTTCCTTACATTGGGAAGGCCTCTCCTTCTTAGATGTAGTGGGATCCTCTAGGATTTGTTCTACTGGAACACCCTTCTTTTGATAGTTTTTCCTTCTTTGAATGTTCAATTCATGGGATTTTTCCAAATTGCTAATTGGCTCTAGTGTTAATTCAATGGTTTCCTTAGGAGCACTATCTGATCATTCACCTTGCCCAGAGTCCTTTCTCTTATACCTTTTAGTTTTTGGAATTAGGGTTGGACTTATTTTATGATATTGGGAGGTTTTATTCTTTTTGTATGCAATAGGATTCTCCATAACAGACTTATCCTTATCCAATTCATCAATAGGATGGGATGATCTAGGTGTAACAATATATTTTTCATCCCCTAACTTCTTCCCTTTGTGTTTCTTTGTCTTTATATTGGACCCCTCACTACATGCTTATGTTTCTTATTCTTGTATATATTTAAACACTCCTTCTTGAGAAAAAATTTGTTGAAGTAGTTTTTTCCAACTACTACCTTATTTCCTCAAGGCATGGAAAATGAATAATTTCATCAGGCCATGGTGATGGAGACTAGTTTCAGGTTTCTTGGATGTTGATTTAACTCCTCTCACCATTTTATTTAAACTCATCCAGAGAAAGTGGGGAAAATCAATTTGTGGCCCTCCTTCAAAATGTGAAAAAAAAATTAAATGGTATAGGAAGGTCACGACATACCTCCCTTCGCAAGTGATAAATATCTTCAAACTAATAATCATCTTCCAATACTCTTCTTTAATGCATCTTTGAGGAATTCCTTTTCTCCAATCGAGGTCCTAATGCTCCAGCCTTAGAAATTTCTGACAAATCTTCCTGTCAATGATCACCCCCTTAAAATATTTCTCTCTAGAAGAAGGTATGTCTATATATTATGTTATGGTGGCCTCTAAAACAATCAATTTCATATCCCCAAACTGAACAATTTATCCATTATAGGTCTACGCAAAAGCAATAGAGACCCCCTCATGATAGCCTTTGAATTTTTCCAGAAATGGAACACATCTGGCTTGTTCAAATCTCTCCCTGAAAGTTTGATATTATTGTGTCTCCATGTATAACTGGGACACAGGTTCATTTCTATCAACCCCCATGTTGGCTTAAACAATTCATAAAGCATATGAGGTAAAAAAATAGAGGATAGAGAGTTGAGTAGAGGATCAACGTAGTCCACGATGGATTACCAGAAGAGGATAAGTATGAAAATGATATGAAGGAACAAAATCACAGTGTAAATGGAGGTGGTGTGACAGTAAAATGGTAAATAACGCACATCTAGATGGTAAATCCATCTAGAGGGGCATTTATAAATTGAGATTTGGATTGCAATGGTCATATCCATGGTAATGATGGCAAGGCAAGATAAGTTGAATTCATGAATAACTTATGGACTCATATGGAGTTTGGCGTTAGATCATGTTCACAGGAGTGTTGGGAAATGATTACAAGATATGTGGTCGTTATGATCGGAATTCACAAGTATGAAATCACTTGACGTCATCATGATCAGAATGGAATCATATTTTGATATGAATTAAGATGTGGCTTAAGTCACTCGTATGGCACGATGTTGGATCATGAGATTATGATGTTTCTTCATCATATAAACAAAAGGAATGAAATTTTCCCTGTTAGAGGTATAATTACCTCGTACTCTCAACATTTATAGAGTATATGAATGATTTCTATATGAGGAGATGTATACCAGGTCTTGTAGAAATTCATGGTAGGGAGTGGGAAATGTTATAACCCTAATTTTCACCAGACATGCATACCTGGCATAAGGTCATCTCATTTTCCATTTTTTCCAAGACACTATTGAACAAATCTTCTTAAAAACACCCTTTTTTAAGGCACATGCACCATGCTCCACTACTGCACGTGTGTATATGCTAGTTGTCCCACTACAACGCACGTATACCTACAAAAGAACGAAAAATGGAAAGTTGCAATTGTAACTCACATTTTTGAGTAAGTTACCTAAACCATTTGATTTCCCATAGACGATAACTCGACCAAATACCTATCCCTTTATAGCCTATAAAAGAAGGGGTAGGCGTCCCATTTGGGGGAGGGAAAGTAATTAGAAAGAAACTCTACCTGATTTTGCATTCCCTTTGCCCCAACCTTTTGCAACCATTGTGTGAAGAGAAGCATATACAAATCAAGTTGGAGCATAGTTGAAGATGAACCCAGGACCAGATTCGAGGAGTAGTGGTCGATCTCACTATTCTAAGTTACTCTTGTGAGATTAATAAAAGAAGTATGTTTCATGTCCCGCCATATGAGGTTTTTGATGTTTAATATTGATTATATTTTGATAGAATATCTAACCCATTAGTTCATAGATCATATGCATGTTTGGAGTTATTTTTTTATCTGTTTATGAATGTAGGTCAGCTTTGGGAGGATATTTGCAGTCAAGGAGCAACCGAATGTTAAAGGATCGACATCAAACACGGAAACTAAGGTACAGTAACTTGATCTTTTTAACCTTATATTTATATATGAATAATAGGGGTTTATCATTGGGATGATGGTAAAACGTAGGAGACTGTAGGTCATTTATGCATGCATTACAAAACCCTTAATGCTAGTCTATAGGGGGATTTCCCACCCACAATAGAATTGGTGACCATAATGGGGAAATCTCTAGGGTTTTTGGGGATAATTTTTGGGTGTTTTAAATTGGTTTTATTACCTTTTTTTCTGAGTTTTTGCAATAGTTTGAGCTAGTAGGGATTCTATTCTTCCATACCGGTACTCCCTGCTTTCATTAATCGACTATTTTTCTTCTTTTACAGGAAGTCACAGAAGTGCACGCAGCCTATAGTGGACCTGCACACGTGCACACATGCCCTACCTTTATACAGCCCGCGTGCATACGCTGGTTGATGAAGTGTTAGCTGCGTGCCTGAGTTCATAATTTTTTTTTTAAGAGAGACAGTCATCCTCTTCCCTATCAGAAGTGATCCTTCTCAGGGATTTTATGGATCTAGTTCTGGTCTTTATTGTTGCAGTCTGTAGCCTAGGTATAACCTCAAATTAGCTTGCTTTTAACAAATTTTTCTTGCATCTTTTTCTGTCAGAGTAAGTTTCTGTGTCTTCAAGGGATTGTGGTTCTCAGTACCAGTATTCCCTACCAGTGCTTGATTTCTTTTTTTTCAATTTTTGAGGAGTTGCAAAGGTGCATGCGGCCTGTAGTGGGCCTGCACAAATGCACACACACCCTGACCTTGCACAGCTCGCATACATATGCTGGTTGTTGAACTATCAACAGCGTACATGTTGAGAATTGTTTTTTTTTAGAAGAGGCAGTCATCCTCTTCCCTATCAAAAGTCACACCTATTAGGGATTTTCTTGATATAGTTTGGGTCTCTATCATAGCAGTCTACAGCTTAGGTTTGATTACAACATAGCTTTCTTTTTCATTAAAAGATTTTCCTCTGTTATTCTGTAATAGGGTTTTTAGAAAAGTGTGAGTTTGTTTCAATCAACTTGTGTGTTATTGTCAGTAACTCTTTGCGATCTGTTCTTAGGCCATAAGTATTTTCTTGGTATTTACTTTTTGTCATTTTTCCCTTTTTTCTTTTTAAGCATTAAACAATAAAAAAAAATATTTTATTTCTTGGTTTTGGTTAAGTGGTTGGGTGTTTGCATTAATCATCGGAAAAACAAAATTTCTTTCATAAGTTCTTGGCTGTTAACTTAGGACAATAAGTATCTCGTATTCAAGTGAAATATTGTTTTGATTTTTCTGTTAAAAGATCTTAGAAAAAAAAAATTGAAAAGTTGGTTAAAGTGTTTTGAATGTGCAAATTTGAATTTGTGAAGAAGTAATTTGTTTTCAGTTTCAGTATATGCTCTTCTCTTTCGTCTCCGAAAAACATCATTGGTTTCATTTTCATTCCCTTTGACTTAAGACAACCACTAAAATTAACGATTAATTAAAATCAACTAGAATTTATGTTTGTAGGGTCCATCAACTAGTCTAGGCTAGAGCCTTGATTTAGGATTGGAGAGGAAACTCTTCAAGGCTGCTAAAACAAACATAAGAGTCTATGCTAGGGAGTGTCAAAAGTCCAATATCGTGAAAGTTATCTGGGACCCCCCTCTAACACAGGGGCTAAAAATAAGGTCGTGTAAGGAAAGGTAGCGGAGATAACCCCTCCAAAGTAGACCAAGCATAGTGGGGAACGCATATAGAGGGCTTATATTGGGATTTTGTTAATCGCATTTTCCACAGAGCTTCCTGGGTCTCAAATCTGTTCGAGGTCCTCAGTCGTCTTTTATAACACTTGCTTTCGATACCCTTGATAGGTTTCAGGCTTGATACCCTGCTCATTATGGTCCACCCGACTATCGGCTGTACCCGCTTGGTGATTGTTTGAACGCTGGCAACCTAGTTGCCTATCATTATAGTGACTTAAACAGGTGACTGCGGGGGTATACCGCAGTACCTAGGATAGACATCGGGCCACACTTTGCAGAGTATACCCAGAGGGTTCTTTCGTATTTGAGTTTCACTTGCATTGGTAAGTTTCTCTAGTGTTGGTTGTTGTAGCTATTCTTCCAACTAGCTAGTGACTACTTGTTTTATCTCATAGGTACTTTTTCTAGTGTGTGTTAGTTTTCAAATGATTATATATTTCCCTAGTGTGTATTTTATCTTCTCACACAGTGGAGGATTAGGATTTCTTCCGGTCACAAAGGATTTTGGGCCTGTCACTGGTTGACCTCGAACCCCCCTCACCACTGCTAAGGCAAAAATTAGACCAACAAGGGTATTTTGAAACAACTAGGTTACAGGAAACCGTGCCTGACCCATCTTCGAGAGGAGAACATTTGATTCTTGAGGAACTAATCATTTCTGACCTTGGAGCAAAATATCTTGGTCCATATAACCCTCCCATCACTAATCTATCGGCACCCATTGTTGTACAGGTTCTACCTTACGAGCGTTAGGTAGTGTCACAAGCAATAATGGAAGCAAAACGTTGCTACTTCTTCAGGGAATACTCATATTTCCTTCACAACTATCACTACAGGGGGTGTTAGACCTCCTAACCAACCGTTGTCGGTCTGGGTCACTATGGTCTCGATAGCTTCTACCTTGGGCAACGGTCTGATTCCATTTATGGCAGCGATCACTGCTTCATTTATCCAGAACGCGACAAGCCCTCCATTCTTATATGGGATTCTTGGCTTCGGTATGATTATTGTACTTTTCTCCTCCATTCTACAGACAATAGGTCTGGGGGTAGGGAGTTCCAACGCTCCTCTGCAAGGATATATGGGGGGAACTTCAGCTTGCTTTATCACTTTCCCTTACAACGGGGGTCATATTCCCCCTTCGTCCCCCTCGCTCAATGGTGTTCCTCAACACTTCGTCGGTCCTAATGTAAACTTGCTTGGAGCAGGTAGTCAATCACTCCCTCCTTATAACATGTCAGTTGGTTCGACACCTTTCTCTTTGTTCGACACTTTTGGTAACAACGCTTTCTCGTCAGCTACCGTTTCGACGGGGGGCAACCCCAGTTATGGAAAACCACATCCTGTACAAGGTATTATTCCTGCACAGGGGGCACACTTAGGAATTCCTTCCTCAAAAGGATCTTGGAATCTGTGGTAGGGACTTGTACCCTTTCCAAGGATGTCGATTGGGGTCAACCCCTTCCATAACCAATGGAACCTTAGGCAAGGCCCAATGCCTATGCCTATCGGATCGGCAGGGGGAAACCCCTCCCAAAATCCTTGGAATGTGATGCAAGCTCAGCCCTTTACATCCTATTATGGGAACCAGCCGATGATGTCTCAACAAGAACATAATCTATATGCTGGTCACGACCATGGTTATTACTAGAGCCCTGGCCAATAACGTAACTTTTCCTGGCAACCTGGTGCCAGTCAAACTCCAGGATCCTTTTTCCCTGGCTACAATCCACAACCCAAACTATCGTTTTTGGCAACCCTGCACTTGCCATATTTGACAACGCTTTTAAATGACCCCATCTGTCATGATCCAAGTTGGCCTCCTATTCCAACCATGTTTCCTTTGGACATTCCAAAGTTCAAGGCCAAGCCTAATGAATATCCCAACGATCATGTGAGTACCTTCCACTTATGGTGCTCATCCAACTTGTTAAGAGACGACTTCGTTCGATTGTGATTGTTTCAACGCACTCTCATAGGGAGTGTTGTGAGATGGTACATCGAGCTCGACCACTCATGATACTCTTCCTTCGACGAATTGGCAATCATTTTCTTAAACCATTTCCAATTACCTGTGAGATACGATGGCGGCACTGAATTGTTGGCCAACTTCAAGAATAAAAAAGCAGACCATATCTCGGATCACATTCGAGAATGGAGACGTCGAAAGAGTTTGATTAAAGTGCCAATCCCACCAACATTCTTGTTTTAGTGGTTACTTAAGTCTTTGTTACCCAATTTGTCTAAAGGCATCGCAACGTCTGGGGTGTTTTCCAAGGAAGACGCGATAATGAGAGTTCAATAGCTAGAACCGATTTACTCTCGATCTGGTTTACTTTATGATACTTTTCCAGATGCATCGAGGTCAATACTTGACAAGACCAGATAAAGGACTGGATCACATGCCGATGGAATTATTGGTTCAACACAAACGAAGTCCTCTAATCCATTGTCAAATAAATTGCAACAATTGTCGATACAACAAACAGCGGCCAGCCAGACCATCGGTTTAACTGTTCCCCCTACCCAAAAGTTGGATGTAAACAGTGTGCAAACGGAAAACCTAAAGGCCACCTAGTAGCTTGATGGAAAGAATAAATAATGAAAGAAGGGTAAGGAGGATAAGAAACCCATCGATAATGTTGGCGGGGGTGACACTGAAAAGAAGAAGTTGAAGTATCCTTGTAATCTTTGCAAGGAAGACCAGCTGACCCATCAGTGCCCTCGACTTGCAGAGGCCCAGAAGTTATTGACACATCAACAACTTGTCGTGTTAACGAACTTGTTTCCACATGGGAAAAATCTAACTCAAGCCTCCTTGAGTGAAAAAGGGGGCAGTCAAGGACCCCCTCTGTCTTTGAGTAATCCTTCATCCGCAAATGTGTATATGATGAAAGGTGATGCCTATATATCGACTAGAGAACATGATTACGGAAAGATAAGCACCTCTGAGAACAGTAAAGAAGCCGAAAACCCACCTCTTCCTCTCCAGATTGAGAAGACGTTGGATGAAACAATGACACACATCCCAAAAGGTGTGTTCAAGAAAGTTTCTCACAATCCAAACACACGAGCCACCCAGAACTACTCTAGGGTGGAGGATTTATCACAAACCCCTTGTGCGATGTCCGCTTTGGAAGTCCTCCAGAGTTTCCCTTCCCAGAGAAAGGATCTGTTAGCTACCCTAGGATCTGCTAAGACTTGTAATCCAGGAACGATCATGCTTGATATGACCGACTTAAAACCTCATCTTCCTTACCACATAGATTTTTAGATAGTAGTGGCTTACACCAAGAAAATGTTTACCCAGAATATTTTCTGTACAGTGGTGGATGAGGGTGCCTTGACATGCATGATGTCTTTGGTGTGTTGGAAGGACATAAGCCAACTCATGTGTGTTGGAAGATTGGTTGTTGTCATTGCTATCAACCCTAGTCATGGATTTTGGACCGCAAGATTAATGAAGGTATTTGGACATGAAGGACAATGCACATGCATATACAACACCCATGGATGGATAGTATACATCATGTTGTTTTCGATGGTATGTGGCACGTCACGTGGATCCTCATGGTTGAGGAGAAATGAATTTTTGAAGATGACAAAGTGAATT
>JZKD02S2116915.1:769680-805551 GCA_000966675.3 Picea glauca
GAAAAACAAACTTTTTACGGCGTTTCATCTCAAAATCTGTCGAGATCACAAAGGGTTTATGAATTTTTTGAAGAAGGATGTTCTTTTTCATTGGGATGAAGTTTCTCAACGCTCTTTCATATTGTTGAAACATGCCCTCATATCAACCCGTCTGCTTTGGCCACCCAATTATAATGAAGATTTCTTATTGTACTTGGTCACTGCAGGGTCGACCATCGGTATGGTCTTAGTTCAGGAAGATGGTTTTCTCTCAGAATATGTTATTTATTACTTGATTTGAGGCCTGGTTGGACTGAAACTCAATTATTCCCACATTGAAAAACTTACGTTGGTAGCAGTCCATGCTATTCAACAGTTCTGTCATTACATCTTGTTCTGCAAGACCACTCTCATTGCCATTGTGAATCCATTTCAATACGTATTGACATGATGCGTCATCGACAGAAAAATCAGCAGATGGATTTTTATCCTCCAGGAATTTGACTTGGAGTTCATTTCGGTGAAATCCAAAGAGTTGATGCTCTTCGCAAAACTCATATCAGAACTTCCAGTCGAATCAGGTGATGTTATACCCAACGAGTTTCCTATCAAAGGAGACATGTTTTTGATCGCATCTTCCGACCCCTGGTTTGGAAATTTTCTTGTCCATCTCTAGACTTTGAAGTTCCCCACCTTTGCTTCTCATGATGAGTGTCTCCGCATACGCCACCAGGCCAAGAACTATCTCATACTTGAAGACACTTTGTATCATGGAGGTGTAGACTGTATCCTTCATCGATGTCTCACTCATGAAGAAGAGGAAATCGTGCTTAATGATTCACACGGGAACATGCGGCAATCATTTGTCTAGGTTGGAAACAACCCAAAAGATTCTACGAGTCGGTTAATTCTGGTTGACATTAATCAAATATTGTGTTGAATCGGTCAAGAAGTGCCACCCATGTCATATATTCTCACTGAAGATGAGGGCACACCCCACTCCCATGTTTCTTGTTATTATCATTGCTCCCTTCACTAAATGGGGGATTGATTACACTACATGCAACCCCCCTTCAGCAAAGGGGCACTACTATATCATCATAGCAGTAAACGACTTCACCAAGTGGGTCGAAGATATGCCAATGTTCAAATATGATGGGGAGACAACAACTCTCTTTTCTTTCAAACAGATAATAGCAAGGTTTGGCATCCCAAGAGAGATTGTCACTGACCATGGCAGTCACTTTTAGAATAAAATGATGACCGAGTTAATGTCAAATATTGGGTTGTGGCAAGAACATTCATCACCCTAAAACCCACAAGTGAATGGTCACAAGAAAAAAGTCAAGTGTCAGTATGATCGGTCCATTTGTCCTCATATTTTCTCTTACGACGACCTGGTCCTGGTCTATGACCAAGATAAGGACCCCTTGGGGGCAGGCAAGTTCAAACCCATGTGGTTTGGACCTTTCATCATGAAATAAGTACCATAGAAGGGTTCTTATCATCTGGTGGACTTTGAGGGAAAGTTTTTGGCAGAGCCTATAAATGGGCTCTACCTCAAGAAGTATTACTCATAGGTGGGTCACTTTGGGTGACTTTTTGTAACATATGTATAGTCTGTGTACTATTACTTTTTAGTTTTGTCTTTTGGTTTTATGGACGTGTTGTTTTTGATGTTATATTTTTCACTGTGGAAGATGTCAAGTGAATCATGAGTGTTTATTGGGTTCGGAGATGGTGCTAACCCACACACTCGGAGGCTTGCCTCTGCAAGTTGGGTGATTTTTGCACCTCAGAGCCAGTTTCTATCTTCAGGAGGTATCTATTTAGGTGACACCACAAACAATGTAGTCGAATAAAGTGCATTTATTGAGTTTCTTTGTGACACTTTGTCGCTTGATATCTCTCACCTCCAGGTCTATTTAGATGCTCAGCTGGTTGTGTCTCAGTTAAATGTAGTTTACCACGTTCATGATCCTACTCTACATCGACGGTTCCTTAGGGTACGTCTCTTAGAATAAAGATTTGATTACATTAGGTATATCCATGTTCCTAGGAGATTAAATCAACTTATAGATACTCTAGATAATCACATATTAGATTGGAATCTTGCACACATGTAAGAAAAAGCACACACACGCACATGTAAATACATTTGTAAATAAGTGTATTCCATAAAACACAAAAAGATAAAAAAAATCCATATATATATCGCAAAGCACCAGAGTACATAAGTGGGCACAAGCGCCTCAAAAAATAGGTGTCCAGTAAAGAGTCACGAGGCTTATGCCCTCAAAAATATACAAACAATACCCTCAGCACATAAGAAGTCTAGTTTAATATAAGGGTTGGGCCTGTGGACCCTGTCATAGTGAACAACGACATTAGCTAGACACCAAAAACGTTGGACTCATGTTCGCGGTACCCCAACAACACGAGTCTGCACGGACGGTGGGAGATCCTCGATCTCCGCCATAGGGACTGTTTGAGTAAGCACGGTGAGGTTCCGCTCTACCCATATCAAAACTCTCTCAGTCTCTCCGGCTGGAGGTCCCCCTGCTGTTGCTGGTCCACTGGCTGCAGCTGGTCCTGCCTCTAGTTGAGGACATCGCCTACTCCTTGAAAATTTCTCTAGACGCACTAGCCCCACATCTACATAGAACATATACATAGTTGTTAGATACTCTAGTACACAAAAAAAAATGATATATATGAAAAAACATAAAAATTAAATAACTTCCTAAAAAAAACTTTCCCATATCTCATCACTCCTTTCCGGGAGGTACCGTCATCTCAAGATCTCTAGAGAAGTTGATCTCGGCATAGGGGTAGTCCTCTATGGCCGTAATCTGTCACACCCACCAAGCAAAAAACTTGTCATCAAAGGCCTCAATATTCCTTCCTCCCCCCTATCGCGACAACAACACCGCCCATATTCATAGTGTGGGGTGAGAGGCTTGGTTCCCTCGTATCATCTCTCTAGGACTAAAACTAGGCACTCTCGAAGAAGAAGAAAGCACAAAGAATAGTCCCAAACCCAAATTTTTTGTGTCTCCGCATTCGACACTCTGTTAACTGCCTCTTCATACAATCTAGTAATGTGGTGCTCCAGTCAAATATTTGTGTATTTAAGCATTGAACCGCACAATTCATGTGCACCTGGGAAGCCTGATGTAAAGATGCAGACCCAGTGATCCACCCAATGAGAAACACTATCACTTTCAGTGATAAGTTTGAAATATTTCTTATCGGCACCTGCATGCCCATTTTGTCTGTGTCAGCTTCACAATGGAGTTCAATCAACTCCGATATTGTGTGAGGCCCGGAAGGAAAAGTGTGAAAATTGATTGGCTCCCCTCTTCTTGAGAGACCAGTCAGAAAGTAGATATCCTCGGTCATTGGAGTCAACAACTGTCCCTCAAGCATGAAGGCCTCTCTGTCAGGATGCCAATAATCAACCAAGGCGTTCAGTAGCCTAGGTTGTGCCTTCATGAAAGGACAATGGAAACAATTTAACAAACCACATTGCAACAATGCGGCAAGAGTATCAAGGTCCTCGTCAACCAAAAGATCAATGTCCTCATGCTCTCTCTCTCTCTAGTGAACATACATTTTGTAATAGACAAAGTTTAGGAGGGTTAAATCTTGCAATTTTTAAATGCTTTACACAAAATCAAGGGTACACGTGGGCTATAGTGTGCATAGTCATGTGTGCACGCGTGTCATTTTTCTCCTGCCCGCGTGCACTTGCAGGTTGTCATAGGACAACCTGCGTGTACATAGGGCTGACCTTTTTAAAGTTTGGCACCCCTCCAAAAAATAAAATTAAATGCATAAAGGAAGAATTGAATTGTAAGAGGGGTTAGTATGTACTTACTTGGTCCAAGCTGAAGTTTTTTTTTTCCACTGAGGCTCCTGGAATCAACTCTTTTCACAAAGGGGTGTTTTTGGCTTTTAGTCAATTTCTCAATTAGCAATGGTGATAATGAGCTGCCAGCTTCTATTTATAGACTATTTGGCCACTTTTTGTCATTTTTTGGACCCCTTTGTCATTTTTTCTAATCTGAAAATCATTTTATATGGTTCAAGAGTTTCATAAGGGATGTTACAATAAGTGTTACTTTGGGTATTGGGATTTTTTTTTGGGCGATTTGGGTCATTTAAAAGGTCGTTTGGTGAAAAGTCGATTTTTCAACTTTGTGCATGTAAGATAGATTTCCACTTCCACTGGTTGCACCTCATTGTCATTTTCTCTTTTCCATAGGATCAATCCCACCGAATTGCGATGCGAAACCCTCTTTTTTCTCTAGAAGTGTCGTAATTTGGTAGTAGAGCCTACCTGTACATGGGCACCCTAGGTAGATCCTAGTTGCATTTTGGCATCCATGCTGTCACTAATGACTATAGGTTGGGCAGTCCTTTTTAGTTTGTCCTGACTATCAGTATGAGCCTCATTTGCACGATTCAGTACCTCACTTGACCTCACCCTCAGGACTCCCAAAACACAACGGGTCTTCTTTTAAGCCCTTTTCAGACCCTCTAAAAATGAAAAGATTGTCGAGCAACCTTGTTGACCTTCATGCTTGCTAAACTAAAATTTGAAGGCACATCTGTCCGGCGGTAGTTTACCCCTTTTTCGGTATGGATGGTCAACTATACGAAAAAAGGTATACTTTAGGAGCTTCGTTTCTCTAGAAGAGTATTCTCAGGTATGCTTTTAACCCTTTTTCAGGCCCAAGGGAATAAAGTTATGAAAAAGGAACCCCCATGGAGTCCATAGTTAAGCTCTTTTCAGACTCCCTAAAATTGAAAATATCGTTGAGTGACCTTGTTCCTTCACACTCGTTAAAATGGTCCACAAGAACATCCCATACGGAGTCCATAGTTAATCTTTTTTTAGACTCCTTCAATATGAGTGATCTTGTCTTTATCACACTCGTTAAAATGGTTTTGAATAGACGTCTTTTCGGTGCTATTTACCCCTTTTTTTTCGAACCGACTAGACTACCTTCAAAAAAGGTACCCCAGTGGAGTATCCTTTTATGCTTTTTCAGACTCTCTAAATATGAAAAACCATCGAGTTTACCTTTTCTGGGATTGTTAAAACCACATCAAAGGATGTTACCATTGTGTCTTATTAATCACATTTGCATACCTGCATATTTGGCCTAATGTCAACTCCATTTTTCCCTCAACTGAACCATCTAAAGCATGCCTCATACGCAAGCCCTATAGCACTTTGCCTCTACGTCTTGACACCTTGGCCCACAGAGGATTTTTCCCAAGTGTCCTTTTCCTGCATATATCCTTTTTCTCTGAGCATCCATATGTTCCTTACATTTGGAACTAGTATGTTCGCGACACCTGATCCTCCTTTGTAACGTAACATTCTTTTATTCATTTTCAAGCTTTCCAAAATTATTGAAAAAGACAAAAAAACCAAATATACCCCAAAAAGAGGAAGGGAAAATTATTTTCTTTTTCTTGGCAGCACAATGAGTCGCCCTTGGACAAAGCACATCCTTATGCTTGTTCATCAAGATTCGGGATTTAACCTAACCATAGGAATTTGTTCTCACTACATAGATATGTGTCCTCCTCCATTTGGTTATTCTTCCAAACATTTGGAGAGTTTGCATTGCCTTTTGCATCTAAGCTTATGTCAAATAGCATGCTTCCTGAGTCTCATCTTTTGTCTTGCTATTGTCTAAGGGAAGTTTTTACCAAGCTTGAGTTGGCCCCTCTGCAGTTTGTCTCTTTCCCTCATGCATGACCATCCTGAAAGTCCAATCAATTCTTTGTTCAAAATCAATGAAGCCCTCAGCCTGATCATCAAGATCCTCTAGTTTGTTCCTGATAGGCCATCGAAGACCTCTGGGTAGTGAATTCAGACACGCATATTACACTCCTACCCGAGTTGTGAAGATTTTGAAGTTGTTGCTTGAGCTTTGAAGGCCTCATCTCTAGCCATCAGGCCTTATTAGCTTCTGGAATATGGATACTATAAATGTATATCTTTTTTATTTAGAGATGTAGATCCGCTCTATATTTCTCACGACTACACTTTATATAGTTATATTACATGGATTTGTAGTGTATTTGATTGGCAACCATGATTTTATTTCATCCTGAGAATGGGTATGCCTACCTCGGTGAGACAATTGTTATTTTTCAGATGGCACCTCCCAAACTCTGGTCCCTGGGCTCACTTGTTTCATACGTTGGTAGAGATTGATAATGTATTTCGGCCATTAGATGCTCTTATGACCTCATACATTAGGGGGCATCTGTTATAACCTAATTTTCACCAGACATGCATACCTGGCATCAAGCCATCTCATTTTCCATTTTTTCCAAGCCACTATTGAACAACTCTTCCTAAAAACACCCTTTTTTAAGGCACACGTGCCCTGCTCCACTACTGCACGCGTATATATGCTAGTTGTCCCACTACAGCCCATGTATACCTACAAAAGAACTAAAAATTGGAAAGTTGCAGATGGAACTTAGAGTTTTGGGTAAGTTACCTAAACAGTTTTGGGTTTCTTTCTTTGTTTGTTTATGAATGCAGGTCAACTTTGGGAGGAGATTTGTAGTCAAGGAGCAAATGAACATTAAAGGATCGACATCAAACACGGAAACTAAGGTACAATAACTTGATATTTTTAACCTTATATTTACATATGAATAATGGGGGTTTATGATTTGGATGATGGTAAAACGTAGGACACTTTAGGTCATTTCTGCATGCATTACAGAACCCTTAATGCTAGTTCGTAGGGGGATTTCCCACCCACAACATGAAATAATTGAGGACAGGAGGATATATGAGAGTAACCACATGTTTAATACATAATTAATCTAATTCATTAACAAAACGGAAAAATTGTTGAGTTTATACCTCTTATTATTTGAAGAATTTATATCGAGCAGCAAAACTTTGAGTATAGGATAAGGACTACCAACACCTCATTATCAGTACCAGATCAAACCTTAGTACTAGACCACTACTTCACAAAGATTTGTTGTAGTACCGGACCAACATAGACCTTCTCCTTCAGTACTGGATGAACACAGGGGTGAATTGGTTGCAGTATCGGATCAGTGTTGAGTTCCCCCACAATACTGAACGAGAACAGAGGAGAAAATTATTTGCAGTACTGGATCATCACAAGCCGTCTTCTTCAGTACCATATGAGCATAGAGGCAAACTTTGTTTGCAGTACTGGATCAGTGCAGAGTTTTTTCCAATACCATAATAGCATATAGATGTTATCCAACACTGTATCACCACACAATTGTATTCTGGTACTCAATCATAATTGGATAAGGTACCTGGTGGTGGTGTTCTATAGACTGGAACTTTTTAGGCTACACTTTGTAGAAATTGTTGGTGTTTTCTGATGCTATGGAAGAGAACTTGTGATTTGATTCTACTAAAAATCTATGTAGTTGAAACAAACATGAACTCTCAATTTGCAATGGAAGTGTCAGAAAATAAGGAAAAATATTTCAATGATTATGCCCCAAGATCTATAACAAGAAGGCACTTTGTAGCTTGGACAACCTCATGTTGAGATTCAGAATCCTCCTCTTTTTGGAACCAAGCCAATCATTTCTCTTGTTGCCACTTCCTTTTTATTATAAAAATAATCCTAACTACTACTTTTTTGTGTATTGTTTTTTAGCCTAGATAAGTTAATGCTCGTCGGTGTTTTCATTTTTAAGGAGTCTGGAAAACTTAAAGAAAACTCCATCTACTGTCCCGTGGATTTTTCTTGAGCCCGGTCTAGTTCCTTCTCACCGGTGTTTTCAATTTTTAGGAGTCTAAAAAACTTAAAGAAAACTCCATCTATTGTCCCATGTATTTTTCTCGAGCTCATGCCAATTCCTGCTCGTCGATGTTTTCAATTTTTAAGATTCTAAAAAACTTAAAGAAAACTCCATTTAGCTTCTTTTCCAAAAATGATCTACCAGGGATGGATAAAGGAGTATACATACACCTATCATATGTCATCCTTATTCATTTATCTACATCAGAACACAATCAACTTTTTGTTTTTTTGTTAGTAACACCAAAATTTATATCTAATGACACACCTATTTACAAATATGTACAGATCCAAATTAATTCACACAACAAACTTACTGTGGTGGATCAGCTGGAGAAGAAATATCCTTGCTTGCCAGTTGCATTTCATAATTCTGAAGAAAATGTCTGAAAAAATCCTCTTTGGATAGATGCTAGCAGGAAAACCTCCCTATGACTACACTAGGATTTAGAATGTAGGAATATCAACAACTGTTTAAAATTCAACTACTTCTCTAACTACCCAAAACATACCTAAGAATTATACAAGAAAAGTAAATATGAGAAGGATCGGGTAACTATACCTCTCATCTGCGTCCGGTGATGATCCTCTTGTGCTTGAAAGCTTCGTTGACTGCATGCCTCCGCCCAAGGATGGTCTTCATTCAAATATAGAAAAATAGAATACTACAAGCATGCAATTCATATACAAATAAGAGTTAGATGTTAGAACATAATCAACAAAAACATTCAATACACCATGACTTGGGACACGAAAAGTAGTTCTTTTATTGATAACTCAATGGTTATACCTATTACAACCAAAGTCGGCAACTACTCCATGAACATGGTTTGGGATCCTCTTCACCAAGATCCAAGTGCACCTTTGTATGGCTTCTCCTCTCAACCTTCGGATCTCTTCTTGGGAAGTGAATGGGTTTCTTATGGAGGAAGAAGGGGTGATTTCAAAATGCAAGGGAAATTCTCACAAAAGGGTTGCAATTACTTGGGGCAAGGAGGAGATGTGAAATGAGAAGAGTTTCATTGTTCTTATGTCTAGATGTAAAATGAGACCCAAACACCTCATTTTACATGGGAAAATGATGGTTATCCAGTTGGGTGAGGGGATATAGGCCGTGGATTAGTTTGGAAACTACCTAATACCTCGTAATCTCAACAAATTCCTTGCAAATTTTTATTTTTTTCAACTTTTTCTAGTATACGCGGGTTGTAGTGGTGTAGCATGCAAATGTACGTGGGTTGTAGTGGTGCAACAAGCGTATGTATGTGGACAATAGTGGAGCGGGGTGTGTACATCTTCAAAAATTTGTTTTTTTAAAGGAGCAACTCAGTGATGGCTTGGTAAAAAATGCAAGTAAGAGGGCCAAAATATAGGTATGCATGTGTAGAGAAATTTAGGGTTATAAAAGATTCCCCCTAATGTGTGAGGTCAAAAGAGCATCTGATGGTGGAAATACATTACAAAATCCTCGCCAATGTACATAACGAGTGAGCTCATGACCAGAGTTCGAGCGGTGCCATCTACAAAATAACAATTGTCTCACCGAGGTGGGCATACCCATGCTCGAGATAAAATGAATCATGGCTACCAATAAGATACACTGCAGATCCATGTCATATAACTATATGAAGTGTATTCATGAGAAATACACACTGTATCTACATCTCAAAATAGAAGATACATAAGTACAGTATCCATATTAAATAAGCGAATAGCGCCTAATGGATGGAGATGAGATATTCAGAGCTCGAGCAACAACTTCAATATCTTCAAAACTCGGGTAGGAGCACAATGTGAGTGTATGACTTCACTACCTAGAGGTTTTCGACGACTCATCGGGAAAATACAAGAGGATCTCAATGATCAGGTAGAGAACTTCATTGATATTGAACAAGGACTTGATTAGACTTTTGGGATGGTCGGGAATGAGGTTAAGAGACAAACTGCAGAGAGGCCGACTCAGGTTGGGTGAAACTTCCCTTGGACAAAATCACAAAAGATGATCTGACTCAGACAACATCACATTGGCATAAGTTTACGATGCAGGAGGCAACGCAAAATCTCCAAGTGTTTGGAAGAGTAATCAAATGGAGGAGGACACAACTCTATGTAGTGAGAACAACTTCCTAATTTCATACTAGATCCCAGTGCTTGACAAACAAATAAAATGATGTTCTTTGTCTAAGGGCAACTCATTGTGTTGCCAAAAAAGAATTTATTTTCTCATCCCCTCTTTTTGGTGTTTTTTTTTTTTTTGTCTTTTTCAAATTTTTAAGAGCTTGAAAAAAAATAAAAGAATGTTGTGTTATAAAGGAGGAATGAGTGTTGCAAGCAATAATACTAGTTCCAGGCGCAAGGAACATACTAATGCTCAGAGCAAGGAGACATGTGCAGAAAAGGACACTCGAGGAAAATTCCTCCATGGGTCAAGGTGTCAGGTCGCAAAGGAAAAGTGTTACAAGGCTTGCATCTAAGGCATGCTTCAAAGGTTCAGTTGTGAGAAACATGGAGATGACATTAGGCCAAAGATGCAGAAATGAAAATGTGATTGTCAAAACATAATGAAACCCCCTTCAATGTATTTTTAATGAGCCCAGAGAAGGTAAGATCGATAGTTTTTTTCACGTTTAGAGAGTCCGAAAAAACGTAAAAGAAGACTCCAAGGGGGTACCTTTTTTGGAAATAGTCTAGTCGGTTCGAAAAAGGCATAAACTAGCACTGAAAATACGTATATTCAAAACCATTTTAACAAGTGTGAAAAAGACAAGATCACTCGACAATATTTTCAATATTAAGGAGTCTCAAAAGAGCTTAACTATGGACTCATACCCTTTTTCTGGATTTAATCCCCTTAGCTTGAAAAAGTATGAACATTACTGAGGAGAACTCTCACAGTGAGATGAATCTCCCAAGGCGTACATTTTTCCTCCATAATCCACCAGTTGGAAAAAGGGGTAAACTCATGCCAGTAGATGTTCTTCTGGAACAATTTAACGAGTGTGAAGGAACAAGGTCACTCGATGATCTTTCCAATTTTTGGGAGTCTAAAAAGAGCTTAACTATGGACTCTGTCGGGGTTCCTTTTTTGTAATTAATTTCCAAGGCCCGAAAAAGGTGATAAACCAAAACCAAGGAGAATGTTCCTTTTTCATAAATTTAGTCCCTCAGGCTCGAAAAAGGGTTAAACTTATACTTGAGGATACTCTTCTAGCAAATGAAAGTTCCTATAGTATACCTTTGTTCGTACAATTAACCATCCAGACCAAAAAGGGGTAAAATACCGCCGGACAGACTGTCGAGCGAATTATATGATAGAAATTGTGACATAAATTATCAATCCGAAGTCGTAATCTTATGAGATGTACGCAAATTATATGCAAGGTAAGAGGATTTCTAATCTATTGTAATGATTGAAAAGAAACATGTTAAACTACTATCGTTGAATCTAAATCTAAGAAAGAACAAAATATGCAACTAATCTATGAAAGGAAACTATCCTAATGTTACATAAACTTGAGACTAAAACTGAATCTATGAAATCAAATGAGACATAATCTAACTATGAAAGCAAAAACTTAATCTAACTACGAAAGCATGAAATCTAGAATTAATCTATGAAAACATGAAAGTGTGTAAATTAAATCTAATGAAAGCATTTTAAAAACATCTACAACAACACGTGACAAAAAGGTAAACGACAAACCACTATGAGAAAGTAAAATCTTGCATTAAATAATCCAATACATGACAAATAATGAAAATCACTATCTCAAAACTACAAGACTATGAATCAAAGCTCAATCACTCTATTATTCTATTCTCTATTCTAGAGAGAGGCCTCTTCCCAAATGAGGAGAGAACCCGCTTATTTATACATGAATAAAGATAACAAACTCATAACTACAGATCCACTTTTCTCTTAACCTATCCCTTCAAATCCTCCACAAATATCTTAGATAAAATATTCTATCCATGATCTTCTCCTTGAAGTTAGCTTCTCCAAATCAAATCGTGAAGATGAAATTTGAATTTGAAGCTAGGTGGTGGTTTTTGACTTTGTGAAAATCTTCAAATATGCCTGTAGTCATCACAAAACTCATCCAACTTTGAGATATAATGGAAATATGTTAATTTTCTAGTATTTAATCACACATTCTCTTAAAAAAAAAACTCAAAATAAATAATTTGGAAAATGGAAATGTAAACCCATATGTTTTTATGAAAGTGATGATAATTATGGTTTTATGGAAGAATGAAATGGAAATAAAGGCGACAAATGGTATATGAAAGATGAATAAAGTGTCATATTTTTGTGACCCAACACAGACGTGCCTTCAAATTTGAGTTTGGCGAGTGTGAAGGGAAACAAGATCGTTCAGAAATCTTTTCATGTTTAGGGAGATTGAAAAGGGATTAAAGAAGAATCCAGGGGGATACTTTTCTCAGTTAATCCAAACAATATTGAAAAGTATAAATGTAGTCTCGTCGGATGTTTCTTTCGAATTTCAAAGCGAGCTTGAAATAAAACAAAGCATGCTCATTTTGGGAGTCCTGAGGGTAAGGCCAAGAGTGATGGTGTGTAAAAAGAATGAGGCTCAATCTTATAATCATCACAGGACTAACAAGGACTCCCAAGTCTAAAGTCATTCAAAGATAACATGGATGCCAAAATGCAACCAAGATCTATCTAGGTCATCCATGTGAAGGTAGCCTCTACCACCTAATCATGACAGTTCTAAAGAAACAAAGTGGTTATGTGTTGCACTTCGGTGGGATCGATCCTATGGAAAAGAGGAAAAGACAACAAGATGCAAAAAAGTGGAGGTGGAATCCTAACTTATATGCAAAAATTTGGAATAAACGAATTTTTACCAAAGGACCTTTAAAAGTGATCCATCTCCCAAAACGTTACCAAATCAAAAGGCAAAGTGCATCGTAACATCCAATAAGAAACTCAAGAACCAAATTAAATGATTTACAAGCTAGAAAAAATGACAAAAGGGTTCAAAAAAGTGGCAAAAAGGGCCAACAAAGTCTATAAATAGAAGTTGACAACTCATTTTCACCATTGCAATTGGAAAATTAACCAGAAGGTAAAAACGACCCCTTTGCTAAAGAAGTTGATTCTAGGAGATTCAGAGGATGAAACGAACTTCTGATCAGACCAAGTACTAACTCATCCCTCTTGCATTTATGTTCTTCCTTTATGTATTTTATTTTTGGTTTTTTGGGGGGCACGCCCTCTTCCAAAATGGCATCCCTACGTGTACGTGGACTGTCCAAGGATAGACCGTGTATTTACACAGGGAAAGAATAGTATGCCAGTGTACATACGTGATTGTGTTCAATACATACTGGGTACACTCTCAAAAGTATGGAAAAATAAAAAATGTAAGAGCTAACTGTTATCCCCCACTTTTAGGGATAGCTAGGAGATCATGTCTCAAGGCCCACACGTCCTAGACATGGAGTACCAAGAGAAAGACCGACTCTTATCATGGCCCTGGAGGGACCATATTTTCTCCATTTTAGGGTCTCTACCTTGCCAGCAGTAGTAACATCCATAACCATTGGCTTGGTATTGTGTTAGAGATGGTTCTTGCTTCATGAGGTAATGAGTTCGGGTATCATGGTATGTGTCACTCTGATCATCAAAACCTTTGAATATGTGCATTTAATTCCTTTGTTTCTAACAAATTATTGGATATTATACTTGCTCACTTGAACATGTTTGGGGGGAATGAAAGGATGCCCCGGTAAGCCTGTGTTCGTAGGTTTGGGTTTGCCACTGAGGGGATTTCTGAAAAGCCATTGTCTTCTCCTATCATAGCACCATGTTTTCATATTTCTTCCCAGTCATCTATCCCATTACACTTGTCTAGGCACTAGGTTGACCTATCATTTGAGGATTTCACCTTACTGTTGGCCCTTGACCAAGTTTTGAAGGATACTTGGTCATATTTGACCATTTTGGAACTGCGACATCTTGCCAAAGACGGAGCGCAACGCGAAGTAAGCAAGACCTATTTTTGGGTACCTTTTAGGTTTTTTGGGTTGATGTAAAGGGAAAGGGATGTCCACCCGTGGGATTACCCACGTTTAGGCCCAGTTTGTAAGTAGGGGGGACAGCTTAGTGAAAATGTATAGCTAAAGGCTTAGTGCTAGTAGTTGGATATGTGTGATCAAATGTGTATCTCAAGTTCTTTGTGCATGATTGTAATGAGATTGTAAGGCTAAGTGCAAGTTGTTGTGTTTTTGTGTTGAGTGCAAGGAAGAAGGATCTAGCGAGCTACACAGATCTTTTGTCCTGTGCAAAGTAAGGGTCATTGAAGCTCTGTGTTGTAACTGCTTGACCGAGATAATATAAAGAAAAAGACTTTGTGGACGTAGCCCCAGGGTGGGGGTGAACCACGGTAACTTTGTGTAATGTGCTATGTGCTTTGAACTAAGTGTTGGTTCCTTTTGGCTAAGTGCTTCCTGTGATTAGTAGATCTAGTTATGCTCTATGCTTATGATAAAATAATGAATGTTAGATCTGATGTATAAGATGTTTAGTGCTTGATCTGCTGAATCTAATCTATGTTTGTGGCTAAGTGTTGAATCATCTTTAGTCTAAGTGTTCACTGCGATGCTTTGTGCCATCTGTGAAGTACCATAAGGGTTAAATATAGATGAATGATCTATGCTAAGTGCCTTGTAGTAGATCATATAATCACATATTGGTGTCCCAGCTAAGGTTTCAGACACTTGAGTCCTGAAAACACCCCTTCCTCTACCCTGGGTAAGAATTCATCTTCTTCGCAGGTGTTGCCAAAAGGGCCGGTAGTTAGGGCTTTGTTGGTGCACTCTTGAGCATTGAACCCTGGGTCTACCCCTATGCCAATAAATGGTTCCATTGTCGAGACCTGAAACTGTGATTGCTAGGAACTGAGGAAAAAGAAACGTTATGAAAAATAAAGATCTGTCTGTAGATCTATTGCCCTAGTGCGCATATTTTTACTCGACCTATGCAGCTTTGTACCAGGAATGAGGTCAGATCTGAAGAAAGGAAGATCAAATCCGAAGAAAATAAGCAAGATCTGAATGCTCTGTGCTATAAGAAAAGTAAAATTGGAAATTTTTGAAAGAAAGAAGTCAGATCTGTAGAAAAGAGGTAAGATTTGTAAGCTTTGTGCTCTAATAAAGGTAAGAATAGTCAAAAGTTCTTAGATCTGGAAAATTTATGTTCTGTAGATAAGTGATTTTTTTTTTCTATAACATGGATCTAGGTATGTTTGATAGATTATGTCCTAGCTTAAAAACTAGGGCATTAATAGATGAAAGAAAGTTTGATATGAATAGATATCATAAGTATAAATATAGATATGTTATACCTATGCATAGAAAGAATGTATGGACTAACAAGTGGATGCAAGATCCTAGAAAGAAATTTTTGCAAGCTAGCCATTATGATCCTAGTGTGCAGTACAATAAGAGTTGGGGATCATTCAAGAGAAAGAGAGGATTAACTCTTTGTTATAGTTGCAGAAGACCAGGCCATATTGCTAAGGAATTCCCTGGGAGAAACCCTAGTTGCCTCTATTGTAAATCTATGGACCATGAAGTATTGGATTTCCCTAGAATGATTGCTAGACTTGAAAAACTGAATATGGAACAAGCAAACTTTGAAGGAGATCAAGAGACGAAAATTATGGAAGAACCCCAGAAAGAATCAAAGATCATGTTACTGAAAATAAAAGAAACCCTAGATGATCATAAGGATGTCATTTTGTCAGAAATCTTCAAAGAACGGGAGAAAATCGAAGTAAGAATAGGAGACTTTGACATTGACTGTTCCCTAGATGATGGAACACCGATGAATATTATGACAAAAAGAACTTGGGAAACCCTAGGAAGACCTACTCTGGTCCTTGCACTAGGAAATATCGGATTATTTAAAGGCAAAATGGTAACCCTATGTGGCAGAATTACCCAGATAGCTATGAATAACCATGGAATTTCGACAGAGTAAGAGTTCGAAGTCATTAGATATATTGAGGACCGTTCCCCATTTCCATCTTTGCTAGGAAAAATCTGGATTGAAAATGACCTGATCCGAAGGAAAGAAGAAAAGGAATCCCTATAACAGAAGAAG
This sequence comes from Picea glauca, assembly GCA_000966675.3. Taxonomy (NCBI): domain Eukaryota; kingdom Viridiplantae; phylum Streptophyta; class Pinopsida; order Pinales; family Pinaceae; genus Picea; species Picea glauca. The sequence continues at coordinate 785,629 of JZKD02S2116915.1, forward strand.
AAAGAACTCATGGAATTTATGACTAGAAGGATTGCCTACTTGATGGAGGAACAAGAGAATAGATCTCCATTTTTAAACACCAGGAACCTAGAATTTGAAGCTATAAGAGAGTTAGAGGAACCATAGAACACCGAAATATCTAACCCATATGATGAAGGAGTATTACCCTTGGATCTAAGGAAAGATCCTAGGCAGCACGAAGTGACCATGTCAAGAGACGATAAGATTCAGAATGGAAAGAGGGTTACTGAGACTAAGCTCACTGGGAAAAAGGCTAGGAATATAAGTAATAAGAGGGCCAAAATCGAAAAGCTACAGATGACTCCAAAAGGAACTTCACCGAAGGAAAAATCACAAGAATTGAGCGTCGCTGAGATATCAGAATAGCGACATCTGGCACTTCGCCGTGGCTTAGTAATATAGTCATTGGACCGATATACTCGTTCGACATCTGCTCTGAATGGGTCGAAAATAAATTATGGTTTCCCACTAGACCATTGAACAGCACCAGAATGGATAGAACGGAGTTAATGCAGGCCCCATATCCGTTGGAAGCAAACTGTTGCTAAGTTTCCCTAGTTAGTCTGTCGTGCCACGTACATAGAATACTTTTTTCTAAGTGAGAATTTGAGATCAAACCTTGAGATTACTTCACCTTGCAATCATTGCCTTGTTTCCTTACTATTCATCGTAATATCAGACATCATTTTCGCACCTAATCTAGTGGACCCAAGATCGTATGTCGCACGAGCTCAGCACTGTTGAGAAAGTATTTGAAGAAGATTTGACTGACCTAATGGCTGAGAGAGTCATGTCAGAGAGAAGACTGTCTTCAGGTGTGCAAGCATCATTTTCAGGAGGATTCCAAACTTCTCCCTCCACTTCTCATGGCGTAGGACCTTCCAGAACCACGACCGAGACAAGAACAAAGCACGTAGATGATATTGCAAACGCCAAGCTAATCCTGCGCATTTTTTTAGTTTATATCCCACCTTTGAGAAGCAATATTAACTGCGACAATGTACCCAGAGACTTTGACTACAAATTTATCACCACGTATCTTTTGAAAGGAGCGTGTTCAGTACATGTTGACCATGATAAGCTTGCAGCACTAAAATTCAGTGATTTTAACCTTGGAGATCACAAAACCTACAACATGTTGGTTCTACATAAATACTTAACTAAGACCAAAGGCCGTAATCCTAAGATTGTCCCGTAGTCCTGGACCCAGAACTTTGCGTAGTCCACACTGCTCAACGTAATGAAGATCCCTCACTTCAGAAGACACCAGGAAGTCAATGCATGCGTCAACTTGTTGTTGTCTTGCTATCACAACGGATATTTATGGTTGGACCACTGCATTACTATGGATCTGACTCTAATCAATCAGATCATAGGACTCAGCATGCAAGGCCCTGACCCACGAGAATTTTACCCAGGCAAGACCTCCGACCGAGCACTAGCATAGTGGATAAATGAAACTTATGGTGATGTAGATAAGGGCACGCGAGGCTACAAGGTAGCCTCCATCTATAGCGACTCAATCTTCCTTCCATTTTAGTTGATTGCGAGAAAATTAGTTTGTAAGAACAGACCAAAACAGGTGACTGGCTTCATAGTTGACCTCGTAGGGAAGTGTGCCAAGGGACTATAGATGAATTGGGTGTAGTATCTCGTCAACCAGTTAGAGATGGATTGCAGAGGAGCGCAATACCAAGGGTATGAGTTCCACTTTAGTTGGTTACTCATACTCATAGCTTTCATCACTTGGGAGCTGCCAAAGGGAGCCACTTTCCCAGAGATCGAACCTTTTGAACCACTAGCCACGAAGTTCTATATGTTGTGGTACTCCAGTGACATGAACAAGCAGTGGAAGTCTAACATTGTCTTCCACACCTACTTCAACCAATTAAAAAATTCAATTCATTCTACACCATGAATCACCCCGAATGCACTTCATAGGTTTAGACCTTAGATGAAGTTTAGTGCGGATCGCCACTTCATCTACATTATAGTGCACAGTGATGAACATAAACAACAAATCCAATCCTACTACAAGCTGACAGAGGACGACTTGGAGGAGATCATCAAGGAATGGTCAGTAGACCTACTTGTTGAAATAGACCCCGCAGATATGTCTAACGAGGAAAGCCCTGAAACAATGCCAGATACACCTGGGCCAAGAAGGACTAAGAAGGATGATGAAGTTGAAGATGTCCCTAGCACATCTGCGAAGACTGCTTCGATCTCACCTGTGTAGGGAGGGGATGGTGACGAGCTAGGTGGTATAGAAGTGGATAACAATAGAGGCAAAGTGACTCCACCAAGAGAGGAGGAGGATCCCTCCCTAAAAAGAAAGATGACACCACCAAAAACCTCCTCCCAAAAGAAATATAAGGCTACCCAGACCACGCTTAAAACTACCCTTACCCCGGATGACTTTGACTTTTTAATTTTCACGCTGAATGACGTTTCACTCGAGCTCACAGAAAAGAAAGAAGCAAAGTAGGAGGATCTCTTCAACCGAATCAAAGGTGAATTCAAAGAAGTGCAGTAGGAACTCCAATCCATCCAAGCAGTGTCTATAGCACCCATGATAAGTGAAACATCAGGAACAAGCGATGAGCCCACATAGTTACACCAAATCACTGATCAAGTCGAAGCTAGCCTTCAACGAGCTTAAGAAGACATAGCACAAGCCACCCAAGATTTGATGCAAGCACAAAAAACACTTCTAGAACAACAGAAGGAGGAAGAATGGGAAAAGATTTCCCTGAAAGAAAAGTGGGATGAGGAAAAGGCATAGTTTCTAGCAGAGAAACTTGAAGTTCAGGAAAGGATTCATAAAGCACTTCACTCTGTGATAGCCATAGAGGTGAATATGGAAGATCGTCTTCCATAGCAGGTGACCCAACTGGAAGAAGTAATCCAGCAACTCCAACAGTGCACCATGGATCTGGAGCTCCACATCATTCCCGAGACTCCTCAGGAAATTAGAGATCTAAGAGAGGCCACTGCTCGAAGCACAGTTGGTCGGTTAAAAACCTTTTCCTTGGAATGCAAGCAATTGAGCGCTAGAAGCGCCCAGACTTATGAAACCCTCGCAGAGACTCCAGAATTGTAGACATTGGAGGCACAACTCCAAGAAGACAAGCAGCATGCAAACACGCTATAGGCGCAGGTAAAGAATTTGACCCCCGTAGAAAGAATGAAGAGGTTCGCAGAACAATGCACAGCCCAACAATAGTTACATGCGCTGCAAAGTAAAGTGATGGAATTCTCCCAACGGCTTCAGCCGATCCAATAAAAGGCATGCTAGCTATTTTTTGAACTTGAAAACCAGGAAGTTGAACTCAAACAGGTTGTCATCATTGCAGAATAGCTCCTGGAAGGACCGCTCAATGACACAGTGATCTAGTCACTTACTAAGAAAGAGGTTGTCGCACTGCATCAGGTTGAAGCAGCTCGAGCCAAGCTCGATGCATTTGAGGTAGAATTGAATAGACTTGAGTGACTCGAGATGAGTCACAGGTGAGTGTTGGGGTCCTCTTGGCCCTTGACCAAGTTTTGAAGGATACTTGGTCATATTTCACCATTTTGGGACTGCGAGAGCTTGCCAAAGATGGAGCGCAACGTGAAGTAAGCAAGACCTATTTTTGGGTACCTTTTAGGGTTTTGGGGTTGATGTAAAGGGAAAGGGATGTTAGACCGTGGATTTACCCACATTTAGGCCCAGTTTGTAATCTATAAATAGATACTTAGGCAATGTAAGTAGGGGGAACATCTTAGTGCAAATGTATAGCTAAAGGCTTAGTGCTAGTAACTGGATCTATGTGATCAGATGTGTATCGCAAGTGCTCCATGCATGATTGTAAGGATATTGGAAGGCTAAGTGTAAGTTGTTGTGGTTTTGTGCTAAGTGCGAGGAATAAGGATCTAGCGAGTTGTGAAAATATTCTATCCTCTACGAAGTAAGGGTCATTGAAGCTCTGTGTTGTAATTGCTTGACCGAGATAATATAAATAAGAAGACTCTGTGGATGTAGCCCCAAGGTGGGGGTGAACCATGGTAACTTTGTGTAATGTGCTATGTGCTTTGACCTAAGTGTTGGTTCCTTTTGGCTAAGTGCTTGTTGTGATTATTAGATCTAGTTATTCTCTTTGCTTATGATAAAAGAATGAATGTTAGATCTGATATATAAGATGTTTAGTGCTTGATCTGTTGAGTATAATCTATGTTTGTGGCTAAGTACTGAATCATCTTTAGTCTAAGTGTTCACTGCGATGCTCTGTGCCATCTGCGAAGTACCATAAGGGTTAAATCTAGATGAATGATCTATGCTAAGCTCCTTGTAGTAGATATAATCACATATCAGTGTCCCAGCTAAGGTTTCAGACACTTGAGTCCTGAAACCACCCCTGCCTCTACCTCGGGTGAGACTTCATCTGCTTTGTAGGTGTTGCTGAAAGGGCCTATAGTTAGGGATTTGTTGGTGCACTCTTGAGTGTTGAACCTCGAGTCTACCCCTGTGCTAACACTTACCTCATGGGAAGAAGGGCCTAAAGGCCCAGAAGGTAAAAGAAATATGGCAAAAGATAAAATCCTAAAAATAGAACCTCGAGATGCTTCACCCATGGATCCCTGAGAAAGAAGTAAAAGGCTTCTCAGCAAGAAATACGAGGGACCCATAAAAAATAAAAATAAAAAATCTAGTAAAAGGATAGGGGGTCTCATCACTAGCCAACCTATTAGGTCCATGGGTATCTAGCAACATGACACTGCTAGCAGTTGGTTACCATGCCAAGGTAGTGACTCTTGGTTGCATGGCCAAGAGAAAGGAGGTCTCATCATGAGCCATCCCTCTCATTTCTGTGAAAGTACTTGTGGGTAACACTACCACCACTGGTCACCATGCCAAGGCAGTGTCCCCTGATTAACTTCTTGAATAAAAACAACAATAAGAATAAAATAATAAAAGGCATGAATGGGCTTGGAAAAATTGCATCCATGATAGGTGCAGCTCGCCTTCTACAAAGGCACCCACAGGTAAAAATTTGCACTCCCTTTCTCTCACTACAACCATTTTTAGGACATCGCTTATCTACATAACCCCACTTACAGTTCTTAGATGAATTATTTTTCGATAAATTTACTTTTTCAGTGGACACTAGCCCAATAGGATGCCTTGTCACTTTCCCCAAACTTATATTGCAGGCTTGTATAATGTCTTTGATTTTTTAACTAGGATAATAGGGCTTTTATGCACATGTTTAATAATATTGATGATGAGATGTGATTGACATTTCTATGATCCCTGTGACTTATGAGCCCATGGAGGGCGTAGTTTTTTATGTGCATGATCATTCCCAAAGGACAGGTACCATGTTGGACAGGTACACATGGGGAGATGATCAGTTCATACCTCCATGGGGATGAATATCCCACCAGATGGATGTTGAGACCCTAGTGGGGGGAAAACATAGGACAGAGGGGTTTTCACAGGAGATAAGAAGGATGTCTTGCAGAGGCACCCCGACAGAGCTTGACCTATGGAGGTTATGCCCTTTTTCAGTGGAACATTGGCCTTGGAAGCCCTAGGATGTCACCCTTCATGACCATGACGTCACTTAGTAGTATGAACATTTTGTGAGACAGCTGGTGCGGTTTTGGCACGTTTGGTAGGTTGGAGAAGCATAAGGAGGGCTAACGTTTTTCTCTAGGATGTTGCATTTTCCCTAAAAGGGGATAACGTCACCATAAAAGGGGCATGGCGTCTCTCTATTGCTTGATTAGGGTACAATTTTAAGCATTTAATGTAAAATAGTATGATTTTTGTATTTTGGCCTTGTCAACCATTTTTATGACCTAAAAATGAAACTAGGTCACGATACTGTATAAATTGAGGGTTTTAACCTTCATTTTTTCATCATCTTTCACTCACTAATTAGTGAGGTCTGAAATTTGCGCTACACTTCGATTCTTAGCTGAAATTGTGAGGCACACTTGTTGAAGGAAGGTATTTTTTGGAATTCTATTGGCATTTGTTTTGGCATTTCTCTTGGTGGAAGGTCTTACAACTAGGGTTTTCTACTTTATTTCTTGGTTAAATGTAAGTAATTTTTTGCAAAACGTCTTAGTTGAATGGTTGTAGTATTGTTTTTCTTGTATTTATGGTTATAATTTGTTGAATAAAACCTAGGTGACAAGCACACATTGAAGGTCCTTGTCTCATGTCCCAACCAAGGTTTTAAGCCATTTGTTGAAGTGAGATAGATCCTTGCCTTAGAAATACTCTATTCTTCATCTTCCATGCTAGCCGTTTTTTCTTATTGAGGCTAAGAAGGAGAAAATGCATCAAGGCCTAGTTCCCCTACAACTTGATGAGTTTTTTTCCCTAGGGTTTGCAGGTAAAGCCTTGCCATAGAAACATGTTACCTGCAAAACCTCTTGTCTTAGTTTTAAGTAATCCTTTGAGCTAGCCATTTTACCAATTAAAGCTAAGGAAGGAGGATAGAGCACTGAAGCCTAGTTCCCCTACACCAAAGTGAGCCTCTCTCCCCTATGGTTTTTTCCTTGAGGCCTTTCCATAGAAACACCTCAAGTTTTAACTCTCTTGTCCTTAGTTTTTACCATTATCATTTGATCCTTCAGCTTTTGTGTCCTCCTTTTGACTCCATTTTCCATAGGAACGCACTGATCTAAGGCCTAGTGTGTGATCACTTTGATCAAAACAACTTTCAATACTTTGAACAAACCATAACTATTCTAACCCTAGCCTAAGACTAACCCTACTAACTAATTGTTGTCATCATATTTATCTATTAACATCATTTTTCATCTATCATTTTACTTCTGAGCAATTGAATGGTTGTTTAAGGCATTATCTAAATGAAGTGTTAATTGTTACATTGAATTCCATGTTTCCTTTAGCATTTATTGCAGAAGTGATATTGTACATCGTTGTTATTATATAAACATTGACTTCATCAATATTTATTTCCCAGTTGCTTATATTCAAGAAATTCATTGATCATATGAAGTACTAACCAACAAGAAAGCTTGCATATGCATCTTTTATTGTTGTGTTATTCTCAGGAAGTCAATCTTATTGGTTATTACTTCTCGGCATTTTTATTGGCTATAAGCTAGGACTTTCTGATCAGGTGATGACTTGTGAGGGGGATAATTATCACTTAGCCTTGATAAAACCTCTTTCCTTCTCAAAACCCCAAGTTACCGGGGATGTCTCCCCTGGGCCTTACCTCCCTAAACAGAAAGAACCTTCCCATCGAGGTGACAATGGGTGGGATTGGTTCAATTACATCTGTTTGATCTCTTTTCATCTATCGATTATCCTAACTACAAATTGTGTGATAACTATAACCTCTCTTTGAACTGTCATGGAATAGGATGTATGTCCACTGGAGGGAGAGGGAACACAAGGATATCGATGTCTTGGTTGATGAGGACCTTGTTGCCATTTCCGCATTGAAATAATGTGGGCTATGGAATTTCTTCCAGTGTTCGTTCATGAGGGAACAACCTAGGTTACTGAAAGCCCTAGTGGATTACTGGAATCTAGACACAGATATGTTTATGATTGAGGTGCAATCACTAAATCCAACGACTGAAGACATATACTTCTTGACTACCCTCTCAAGGAGAGGGGAACTAGTCAATCTGCACACTTTTCCCCTTGAGCCCTTCAACATCTCTGACTACATCAAGATGCATTGTGAGGCTGGAACTGAGAAAGTAGGTTCTCAAGTGCCCATCAGGAAGATCACCAACCTGTCACTACGAGTGATCTTACTTCTTATTGGGCAGATCATTGGATTTGCAGCCCTACACCAGGCTTCCCGGGTGCACATGTATTGTGCAATGCAGTTCCTAGATGCACGTATTTTTGACTGGAGTACGCCCATGCTCACTTGCATGAAGAGGAAACTGACAGAGTGTTGAGAGCATAGCAAAAATAAATTTGGGTTTGGCACCATTATTTTCTCATTCTTCTTCGATAGGGTGCCCAGTCTTAGTCCAAGAGAGACAGTACAGGGGCATGTGGCCTCCTTCCCAATGGTATGTAGATGGGAAACATTGTTTCCATGACAAGGGGGAGGAAGGAACATAGAGGCCTTCAATGAAAAATATTTTGACTAGTGGGAATGACAGATTCCAATGATAGAGGACTACCCCTATGCTGGAATCAAGTTTTCCATAGATCGAAACATTCTTGTACCTCCTGGAGAGGAGCGAGGAGAGATAGGTATGTGTTTTTAAAGTTATTTAATTTTTAGTTTCTTTTATATATATCATTTTATATGTATCAAAGTATTGACAACTATGTATCTTCTATGTACAGATGTGGGACCAATGCGCCCAACAGAATTCACAAGGACTAGCTGATTTCCTCAACCAAAGGCAGTACCAGCAGCAGTCGGTGGACCAACAACCATAGGGGGACCTCCACCAAGAGAGGCTGAGAGATTTTTGAGATGCGTGGAGTGAAACCTCATCGCGCTCACTCACATAGTTCCCATGGTTGATATCAAGGATCTCCCACCATCGATGGAGCCTCATGTAGTTGGGGTGCCACGGACTTGGGTCCAACTTTTTCAGCATTTGGCTAATGTCGTCGTTCACTACAGTAGGTCCAATAGGCCCCAAGATTAGATAAGATGGACTCATTTTGTGTCGAGGGCACATTTTTCATATTTTTTATGGCATAAGCCCTGTGATGTGTACCAGATATTATTTTGGGGCATTCGTAGCCACCTATGTACTCTGACACTTTCTGACATATATATATTTACATCTTTATTGTCTTATGGATCACATTTTTTTGAAAATGTATGCACATGTCTATGTGTGTACTTATTTTTATGTGTGTGCAACATGTCAAACTAATAATTTATTAGATAGAGTATCTGTTATTTGATTTAATATCTTAGGAACATGAATGTATGTAATGAAATCAAAGTAACTTTCTAAGAGAAATAAACTAAGGAAAAGGCAGTGTAAAGTAGGATCATAAATGTGGTAAACTCCATTGAACTGGGACACAACCAGATGAGCATCTAGGTAGACCCATAGGTGAGAGATACTATGCAATAAAGCGTCACAAAGAAACTCTATCATTGTGTTGTACTCGGTGACATTATTTGTGGTGTCACCTAGATAGATACCTATGGAAGATAGAAACTTGCCTTGAGGCATAAAAATCACCCAAGTTGTGGAAGAAAGTCTTCGAGTGTGTCATATAGCGCCATCCGCGAACCCAAACAACACATCTAATTCACTTGACATATGCTACAGTGAAAAATATGACATAAATAATGGCATGTCCATAAAACAAAAAGACAAAAAAAACTAACTGTGTAAGAACTATACATATGTACAATAAGTTACCCAGGTGACCAACCTACGAGTAATACTTCTTGAGGTAGAGCCCATTTCTAGGTTCCGCCAAGGCATTTCCCTAAAACTCAACCAGACTATAAGCACCCTTTGTTAAGACTACTTTCACGATGAAAGGTATGAAACACATGGGTTTGAACTTACCTTCCCCCATGGGATCTTTTTTTTGGTCATAGACCAGGACAAGATCACCTTCGGATAAAATCCTAGGATGAACGAACCGATCATACTGACACTTTACTCGTTGCTTGTGAGCCTCATTGGCTAAGGCTGCATCACAACGTTTCTCATCAAGCTGCTCAAGATATAATAGGCATTCCTCAAGCATTGAAGTGCCTGGAAGTAACTCTATTGCCAACTTTAAAGACAATATCTGACACTCAATAGGAAAGACTGCTTCCAACCCATAAACAAGTTGAAAAGGTGTGAAACCGGTGGTAATATTTATAAACATTCGTTAGGCCCATAATGTCGATTACAACATCAAATGCCAATTTGACTTGGCAAAATTGATCGTTCGTTGAAGAATAGTCTTGAGGGACTTATTCAGAGCTTCCACCTGACCATTCACTTGTGGGTAGTAAGGTGATGAATGTTCTTGCCTCAACCCAAGGTTTGATGTTAACTCGGATATCATTTTGTTCTAGAAGTGACTACCATGGTCAGTGAAAACCTCCTTCGAGATGTCGAACCTTGCTATTATCTGGTTAAAAATGAAGAGATTCTTTATTTCTCCATCATTGTTAAGTGTTGGAATAGCCTCTACCCACTTTGTGAAGTAGTCTACTGCTACGATGATATAACGATGCCCCCTGGATGAAATCAGGTGTCATGTAGTAAAATCAATCTCCCACTTGGTGAAGGGACCAACAATGATGATGGGAAACATGAGAGCAGGATGTGCCCTCATATTCTAAGAGAATATATGGCACGAGTGTCACTTCTTGACCGAATCAACGAATCTTTGATTAACGTAGGCCAGAAGTAACTGGCTCTTAGAATATTTTGGGTTGTTTCCAACCCAGAAAAATGACCACCATATGCTCCAATGTGGCAGTCGTTAAGAATGAGCTCTACTTCTTCATGTATAAGGCACCAATGAAGAATTCAGTCCACACCTCGACGATACAAAGTGTCATCGAGTATGAGATAATTTTGTTCCTAATGGAAAATTCACCTATGCTCATCATGGTAGGTAGAAGTAGGGCACTTCAAGGTCTAGAGATAGACTAGTATATCTCCATACCAGGGGCTCGAAGATGCAATCAAAAAATATTATTTTTAATAGGGGATTCTTCAGGTGTATCGTCACTAGATTCAATCGAAAGTTCCGAAATAAGTTTCGCAAAGACCAGTGAATTTTTGGATTTCACTAAAACAAAATCCAAGTTGAATTCCTAGAGGATAATAATCCATCTACTGATCATTCCTCCAATGAATCTTCATGTCAATACATATTGAACAAGATTCACAACGACAATGATGGTGGACTTACGAAGTAGAATATAATGACAGAACCATTGGACAGCATGCAGTGTTGACAAATTAAGTTTCTCAACATGGGAATAGTTTAGTTTTGGCCCAACCAGGCCTCAACTCAGGTAATAAATAACATTCTCCTCGAGCAGATCATCCTCTTTAACCAAGACCATACCGATGGTCGACTCTATGGAGGCCAAATACAATAAGAAAAATTTATTATAATTGGGAGGACGGAGTAGAGGGGCAGACATAAGGGCACATTTCAACGCTTCAAAAGAGCATTGGGTGGATTCTTCCCAATAGAAAGGTATTCCCTTTTTCAATAAATGCATGAACCCTTTAGTGATATCATTGTATTTTGTGACAAAACACCGAATGAAGTTCACTTTCCCTTGTAAGATTTGAAGCTGGGGTATTGTGCACAGGGGAGGCAATTGAAATATCGCCTCAACCTTAATAGGATCGACCATGATCCCTATTGTCAAAACTATGAAACCTAAAATATGACCTAACATCACACAAAAACTACATTTGTTAGGATTCAAGCAAATCTGATAGTAGCGACATCGTTCGAAGATTAGTCGATGGTGCACGGGATGATCAACTTTCTTGTGAGATTGTGATGCTAGATCATCGAGATAAGATTCGACTATATTTCTAAGGTCGTGGAAATAAAAATACATCGCCCGTTGAAAAGTGGATCTAGCATTCTTCAGGCTATAAATATCTCATGATAATAAATTGTGCCCAACGAACAGACAAAAGTTGTTTTATGATGGTCTTTGGGTTTGATCTAAATCTAGTTATATCCCAAAAAACCATCCATGAATGAAAAGAACTCACATCCTACGCATTCATCGATGATATGGTCAATGAATGGGGTGGGGAAATTATCCTTTGGACAAGCCTTGTTCAAGTTACAGAATTCCATGCACATGCAAATCATACCCTTTTTGTGTGAAACGGAATGGGGTTTGACACCCATTCCATCAACTACACGGGATAGATAAATCATGCTTTAAACCGTTTCTCTACTTCATCCTTAATAGCTGCCACTTTTCGAGGATTCACCAGACAAAGATTCTATCAGACTGGCTTGGTGTCAAGATAATTCATTATCTCATGTTTGAAAATTCTTAGATCTATGCCTGGCATTTCCTCATAAGACAAGGAAAACATGTCGCAAAATTCTTTAAACAACTCTGTATAAATTTGAATCTCCTCGGGGGAGCAGTCTGCTCCGAAGAAAATATTCTCTACAATGCCAGGGGTTCTGGAGATATCTATATGGACCATTTCAATGATACTCTCCATATTACCCTTGGCTTAAAATATGTGTGTATCCATAGGATTAATAGGACAAGACCTATCTCCAGTCATAGTCAACAGAAATTCACTTGCCTCTATTCTTCTTAACTCTATGAGGAAATAATATGTGTGATGGAGATCATCCCAGGGTCTATTCGGACTAGTCAATTCCTCAAGAATCACCTCATTTGAGGGAAATACCAAGAATAAATAATATGTAGTGGTGAGGTAACCTTGAGCCTATATAGGATTGAGAACTGGATCTAATTCCTATGTGGGAGTTGGATCGGGGTCGGTTGAAGCTTGCTAGACATTACTCTACATAAATTTTGTTGTGGAAAAGGGAATGTGCATGCCAGGATGCCTTGTCCCTTCCATCGATGCCAATGGGGAAGTAATAGTCCACAGATCATGAAAGTAAGTCATTCAGAACAACAACACTTGAAATATTTCAGCCCTATATTGGTCAGGGATAGCCGATATAAGCTTGATGTCTCTAGAAGGATGTGGGTAATAAAAAGTACACATAAATGGTGGACACAAACCAACTTCTACATTGACGATGTTGGGTTGAGGGTTATCAATCATTGGGACCGTGGATTCCCCTGATGAAGGGTCATGACGAGAGAAGGATAAATGGTCAATGGTCATGATTTGACCCTCATCTGGAAACAACAAGACCCAAAAAACTGTGGCAACCAATGCATTCATTTCATAGGTCCAACTCCTTCCTAACAAAAAGTTTTAGTTGAGAGGCACATTGACCACTTCAACTTCGATGCACATGGTATTCCATCCTAACTACACAGGGAAACAAGGAATGATTCCATGTGGTTTGAAAGAATGACCGTCAAAAGTAGTAAGCATAGTAGGTGACAGAGACAAAACGAGTTGGCTAATGGCCTTCCAACATGCCAACGACATCACGCAAGTCGAGGCACCCTCATCAACCACTGTACAAAATATATTCCAGGTAAAATATTTTGTGGGGTGAGCCACTACTATTTGAAACAGAACGTGGTAAGGGATACAAGGTTTCAAGTCAGCCGTATCAAGAATGATTGTTCTCGGATTACAAGTCTCTCCAGATACCAAGGAATATAACATAACCTTCGTAGGGAAGATAACATAACCTTTCTCTACGAAGGGAAGCTCTGGAGCACCTCCAAAGTGGACATCATGCAAGGGGTTTGTACCAAATCTTCCACCATAGAGTATTTATAGGTAGCCCTCGCGTTTGAATTATGAGAAGCTTTGTTGAATGCCCCTTTCAAGATGTGTGTCATTGTTTCAAACATCGTCTTCTAGATCCAGAGAGGAATTGTTGGGTTTGTGGCCTCTTTACCCTTTTCGTGAAATTCTGACATTCCATAATCATGTGCCCTGGTCGCTATATAATCTTCACCTTTCATCATGTAAATGTTCACGGTCGAGCTAGTAGATGTGGGGGGTCCCTGACTGCCCCCATCCACACTCAAAGAAGCAGAGTCTTGATTCATTTTTTGCCCATGTGGAAATGGGTTCGTTAGCGCAATAGGATGTTGTTGCACCAATAACTTTAGGGCATCCTCAAGTCATGGATATAGGTGAGTCGGATGGTCCTTCATGAAAAGGTTACATAGATAATTTGAATTTCTCTTATTTATGTTCCCCCCAACAACATTGTTATTAGGTTTATTATCCCCTTTACCCTTCTTATTTCGTTGTTTTTTCTTTCCTTCAGGTTGTTGGTTGGCCTTCGGGTTCGTCGACTGCACACTATCTACATCTGACATTTGGGTAGGGGGAACAGCCGAACCAGAGGTCTGGTTGGCCTTCATCTATTGTATCGACAATTGTTGCAATTGATTTGACAACTTATCGATGGAGTTTCCTTGTGTTGAACCAACTATACCATCAACATGTGGTCCTTAATTTTGCCTGGTCTTGTTGAGGATGGACCATGGCGCATCTGGAAAAATATCATAGAGTAAGCCATACTGAGAGTAAATCAGTTCGCGTTGTTGCACTCTCATTATCACCTCCTCCTCTGAAAACACTCTCGAACTCACAACATCCTTGGATAATTGTGGTACCAAAGACTTCAAGAACCACTCCAGTAGGAAATTCAGTGGGACCTGTACCTTATTCAAAATCTTTCGATGTTGCCATTCTCAGATGTGATCCAAGATATGATTGGCCTTTGTCTACTCAAATTTGGCCAACAATTCGATGTCAGCATCATATCTCACGGGTAGTTGGAAATGGTTTAGGAAGACCATTTCCAAGTCACCAAAGTAATAATATCTTGAGTGATCGAGCTCAATGTACCATTTCACGGCACCCCCAATAAGAGTGCATTGAAACAGGCACAACTATACAAAGTCGTCTCACAGTGAGTTTGACGAACACCATAGGTCGAAATTTGTCATGTGATTGCCTAGATCTTCTCCAGGATTGTCTTTGAATTTTGGAATATCTAATGGAAACTTAGTTTGCATTGGGGGGCAATGCGGATCATGAAAAATCTGGTCGTTAAGAAACCTTGAAAAGTCTGGCAAGTGTAGCGTCTCCAGAAATGGTAGTTTGGGTTGGATATTATGTACAGAAGAAAGGGGGCCTAGAGTTTGACTAGAACCAGGTTTCTAGGAAAAGTTGGGTTGTTGTCCATGGTTCTGGTAGAAACCACGGCCTTGACCAATGTGAGGAAACTACGTTTACTGGGAAACATTAGTTGAATCCCATAGTTGGACAACATTGGTTGGACCAGTATTTCTCCCTATGTCGTGTTCCAAGTATTTTGGAGGGGAATTCCCCCATCCAACCCAACGAGCATAGCTACTGAGCCCTACCTGGGGTTCCACTGACCATGGAAGGTTTTTCCCCCGATCGGCATCCCCTACGAGGGAACTGATCCCTACCAAGGATTCCAAATTCCTTGTGAGGAGAAAACTCCTGCATTTTCCCCTTGTGTAGGAATAGTACCCTGCACAGGATTCTGTTGTCCAAAATTGGGGTTTCCCCCAACCAAAATAGAAACCGAATAAAAGGCGTTATTACCAAATGATTCGAATAAAGATAACAGCATGGATCCCAATGACGTAGTGTATGATGACAGTCCTAAAATGCCTGCTCCCAACAAGTTGTAGTTAGCACTCGACCTGATAGGTGGCTGGAAAGAATTACCGAGTGAGGGGGATGGAGGAGGTATGTGACCCTCACCATAAGGGATAGCATTATAGGAGGCTAAGGTGCCCCCAATAGACCCTTGCAAAGGAACATTGGAGCTCCCTGACCCCAGACCCATGGTATGCAACATGGAGTAGGTAAGGATGGAGTTCTCATCGAAGCCGAGCATCCCATATGAATGTCACACTCTCTATAAATAGAGTAGTGGTCGTCGTAGATGATGGTATCATACCACTGCCTGAGGTAGAGGGGGTCGAGACCACTATGGTTTGAACCAGAGAAGGTGGGTTAGGAGGTGGGATACCTATTGTAGTAGTATTCTTTGAGGGAGTATGAGGACTCCCAAATGAAGTAACATCATTTGCTTCCATATTTACTTGTAATATTATCTCACGCTCGTAAATTGTCACCCTTGGAGGGACAACTTGTACTAATATTGGCACCGACAAGTCAATGATTGGAGGTTTGACTGGCCTGAGAGATTCCACTCCAAGGTCATAAATAATGGGTTCCTCTAGAGTCGAGTATTCTCCTATCAGAGCAGGGTCAGGCACAGTTTCCTGTGGCCCGGTTTCTTTGAGTGACCCTTGATGGTCATTTTTTCACCGTAACGGTGGCAGTGGTGGCTCTAATGTGACCGGCGATAGGCCCTGAAGCCTTCGCGACTGACGGAGATATTGATATTACATTGTGTGATAATATCAATGAAACAATAAGTCTTTTACTATTGTTGAAAAACAAGCACTCACTAGAAAAATTCCTATAAGATTAGCCAAGAAAACCACTATCTAGTTGGAAGAATAGTTACGCCAGCCAAGACTAGAGAAACTTACCAGTGAAAGTGAAACTTGAACACAGAATCACCCTCCGGGTATACTCTATGAAGTGTGACCCAATGTATGCCCTAGGTACCACAGTATACCCCTACATTCACCTATGTAAGTCCCTAGAAAATAGGAAACTAAGTTTCCAGTTCACGAACAATCACCAGGCGGGGTATAGTCAATAGTTAGGTGGACTGCAATGAGTAGGAAAACAAGTCTAAAACCTACCGAGGGTATCGAAATCAAGTGGTCCAAAATAAAACTGAGGATCTCTAATGTATTTGAGGTCCATGAAGCTCCGTAGGCAAATGCGAGTGATAGTATCCCAAGACAGATCCTCAATATGCATTCCCCACTACGTTTAGTCTAGCTTTGGAGGGGTTATATCCACTGCCTTTCCTCATGCGAACTCATGTTTATCCCCTGTGTTAGAGGGGGGTCCCAGATAACTTTCACATCACTGGACTTCAACACTCCCTAACTCTGAATCTGATGTTTGTTTAAAATCCTTGAAGAGTTTCCTCTCCAACCCAGTTCAAGTCTCTCACCCTAAACTATTTGATTGACCCTACAAACATAAAGTCTAATTAATTTTAGCGTTCATTTTAAATGGATTTTTTAACTCAAAGGATATGGCAGTGAAACTAGTGATGTTTATGAGAGACAAAAAGAGGAGAAATAAACGAAACTTTGAAAGAAAAATTACTTATGTTATAACATGATTTGCCTCACCCTATGAAATATTGCACAAAGGGCCTTTCTCCATTTCCCTATACAGACTTATCATCCCTGTTTGTAAAATCTAGATCTAAAAATACATATTTTTCCACATTTACACATCTTGCCTACTATACAACATTTGTATATGCAAGCTACTCCGCTACAGCCTGTGTACATCGGGATTTGTGCAAGAAAATGAAAATTAATGTCGGGTTTCCATGTCACGATAGGAGATCTATGATCCTTGGCCTTCCATATATTGGAAACATTCTGACTCGTCCCTTCAATTCCATTTGAAGGCTATAAATGGGCCAATTCCGTGCTATGGAAAGAAGGGAGAAAGAATTCAACTTTGAGAGCAACGTTACTCTAGAGAAATTATTTACTTCATATTGAGTCTACATCCCTTTGTCCTTTAAGTATGAACATAGTGTTCAACCCCCAAGCTCTTCCCTTATTGATTGAGAACCTCATTGTTTCTCTTTTATGATCTTTCCTTTGGTGGAGGATTGAAGTGGTGGAGGCCCAGCTGGAAGGAATTTAGTTTCTCATTTCCGAACAGTGTCGGCACAAAAGTCTATAACATTTTCACTTCTGTTGATCATATATTAATAGAAATACTCTTTTCCCATCTAATTGATATCTTGCAAATATTTGGATTATTATTCCATGGGCGTATTTGTCATGTTTATTAATGGATTATGCTATTGAATGTGCTAACATCATTTATTATAACCATATGCTTGCTTTGCTTGGCTGTTGAGGACTGGTGCAGGTATATTGCTTTGGGTCAAGTGCTTGATGGTGGACTTCATCGAATGTTTGTACAAGGTAGTCCTTTTATCTTATCTTGCTAGCATATTTGTTTACATATCATACTTGATAAGAGAGTTGATTTCTACATTCATTTCCATCTATTGTGGTTTACCCTAGCCATAGAGAGATTTTCCTCGTAACAGAATTGGCAACCATATTGGTGATTGAATCTTCTTTCTTAGGGTTTGGAGTACTTTTCTCCTTAGATATCTCTTATTTATTTTTTGTTTCTTGTCGCATCATTGCTTGACAGCCTCTATTCACTCTGGGTCTGAATTTTCAGCCTTCTTCCTTGCCTGGCCTTGTTTTTTGAAACATATATGTGTTTTTTTCCTTGACAGTCACGTACATAAACATGATGTCCCTCTACAAGATGTGTATATACGCTCTGTTTTCCTAAACAGTCATGTACATCAGTTATCCTTGCTTGTTTGCTTGGTTTGGTGGTTGCTGGGAGGGATTTGATGTTTGTTGAGCATTCTTGGTTCTCTGTAGTGCCTATTAATTACTTGTGGGATGACAGGAAACCTATCTTTGGTTGACTTTCTAAGCAAAGTATTTCTCATCATCTTTTCATTTTGATTTTCCTTGTACATTGGGCTGGGTGTTTTGTTGATTGGTATCCTTCTTGAGTTATCTATTTTAATACAAAGTAGAGTTTATATATCAATTTTCTTTTCAGTCAATGCATTTTCATTTTTATTATATTGAAAATAAAAAAATATTAGGCATTTTTCATTGCTTGGAATTTTGGTCTTTTGAGTCTTCATCATTAGCTTAGTGCATACACTGAAAGATTGCATTTTTACTTCAGAATTGTAGAATTGAATTTGAAAATTGCATTTGTTTTTAGAATAATATCATTCATTGAAAGTTAAGTTACGACTTTGCATTATTTTCATATTTACTTTCCTTGCAAATTCATAACATCATGAGTTTCACTACTGTTAGCACAATAATTTGCATTTACAAAATTGGCGTAAGACATTCGTCAAATCTATTCCTGGAAAGTCACTACCGAAAGTGCTACCAAAATATCCTAAGACTGGTGAAACGATGGCGCTGCGAATTCCACAGAGTTCTACCAAATATGAAGACTTTGAGTAGCATGGATGTAAAATTGTTTTCTTTTTAATAAAGTCCCAAGGGACCAATGTCCAATACTACCAGCTCTCAGCACCTGCATCAACAACAACACATGTCAGCAATTAGTCACACAAGTCAACGCTCAAAGAAATTGACAGAGCCATAGTAGAGAGACCACGAGGAGTGGAAAAAAACACCAGTGCACTACAAAATTTCACACAGATACACATGCATGCACTACCAAAATTTTAACAGAGAGTGAAATACACAGGTCGGCGCTACTGAAATTTGTTGAGTTATTTTGCAAGGAAGCTTTTATAAGTTTTGAGTGACTAACTTAAAACTTGGACTATGAACAAATGGGAAGGAATTTTTGAAAAATGGAAGAGGTTTTTTTTCATGACATACCAAATAAAAAAAACCTCTCTAAGTTTTTCAAAATATGTTATTTTTATATAGAAATTATACATATAAGTGGCGCTACAAAATGTGTTGTGGAAACTTTGTTCTAGACTGTTGAAATGATATTTATGACCAATTGACTTCCATAATCATTTCCAGGTGAACCAGGATGAATTTTCAAAATAAAAAGGACATTATTGTCAATAAACTACCCATGAACATTAACCTCTTTCATTTTTCACACATGTCTCACGGATTGCGATATTCGAAAGAATCTTTGAGCCCTATGTTTTCAGTTTTTGTGATTTCCTATTTGAGACATGTTTTTGTGACACCTGTTGCGGCCTGTAATGTCCCCCACCTCTTAGAGAGGTAATGAGGAGACTCAGTGACCTGAGCACCCCCACTAGGTCATAGTCTCACACTGAAGGGGGGGGAAAAGTCAAGAAGTTAAAAGTTATATTTTTTAATTGACTTAAGAAAGGAAAAGGAAAGGAGTAAAAGATAACTCAACAGAAGAATAGAAGATTAACCCTGGGAGTTAACCTAAATCAACAGAGAATTAGAAGGAAAAGTATAAGTAATAGGCTAGGGTGCACCTATTACTCATTCTGGTTTTGGATTAGCATTTTCTATTTCTCTTGAGCATTCAGTTTGGGGGTTTTGCTGTACAAACCCTTGTGAGCAACTCAGTGGTGAA
>JZKD02S2116915.1:828974-846131 GCA_000966675.3 Picea glauca
GGGTGAGTAACTCTGCCAACACCAATGCGACCTAGTGCTTGACCCTTGTGTTAGAAGGGCTTCCCAGGACAATATGTTGCAAATGGAATTTAACACTCCCTAACTCAATATGCTAATGTGTGTTTTGAGCTTTTGGAGAGTGTATCTCTCTTCCTACTCTAAAGCACTAGCCTAGCTAATGGTTGGTGTAAAAGAGTCCTAGAAAAGAGTTACTAGATCAATTTTAATATTACGCAATGTTTTTAAGAGCTGTTGTTTACTCAAAGGTAACAGAAGTGAAACTTGTGTTGTATGACTCTGACCCAATAATGCAAGGATAAGAATGAAATGTATCATTTTTCGTTCAATGAATCCTATGTATGGGAGAGAGAGAAAATTTTCCAAATCAACCCTGAACTATGATGCACAATTTCCTTTCAAATGTCAATGCAAGCAATCAGTTATCGAATGACTATTCTCTATATTTGTCTTTTTCAATACTTCAACAATCTCTAAAATTTGATTTTCAATGTTTTGTAAAAACAATTTGATGAAAGAAAAACTTGGTGCTCACTTTTCAAAAAGAATCTTCACTATACCAATGAGAGAGCAGAAAATCAAATCATAAAGAATCAAGCAATAACAACCCAATCAACTCTTTCAACGAAAGAAAAAATAAAGAACAAACCAAATAGTCTTCTCAATGCAAATGAAAATGGTCTTTCAAACCAAGAAACAAATGAGAAAACCAACAAACCTAACCTTCAACCAATCGCTGGTTCTCAACTAATCAAACACACTCAGAATTTGAAGTCAGAGAGAATGGTTTTACCAAGAAGAGTCAAGAAATGAAAGTCAAGTCAAAAATGCCAAGAAAAGTCTTGAAACCATAAGACTATTCACGCATGCAAACTGAAGCAAGAAAGGTATCAATCAACAGTCCAAGAAACCAATAAGATGTATTTCAACTGATCTGGGCAGTCAGAAAGACCAAACCTCAAGATTCAAAATTTTGAAAAAGATTGTTCGCGGGCAAGCAACATAACACAATGCGAGAATCTATGATTCTCGCAGGCAACCTTTGAGCAAGGTGAGATAACCTCGCACTGAACCCTATGATCAGGGTGTGAACTTGACCAGTTCTCGTAGGCTGCAATGGAGTGCAGTGTGAGAAGTCTTGAACATAACAAAAATTTTGAAAATTGAAGTAAAATTACAAAAAGCTTCTTGACTCAGAAGGTCTAACAGGATATCCTGAATACTCAGAGACTGATAGGACGGGAGAAAAATAAAACCAGAGCAAATGGCCACAGAAAAACACAAAAATCCACCAAGAAAATGGGATTGTTCCCTAGTGGAGTCGCCAATTTTGTTATTGGATAAATCTGTAAGTGCGAACACAAACCGATCTCCCTAGATCCACTTGGATCCAGAACAAAACAAGACAGAATAATACTCTTTCCCTAGATTTCAACTATTGAATGAACTCGGAGGCAAGAATCATGAACATACCGTATGATCGCTTCCTTGGGTCTTTGTTGTTCCAGCTTCACTCCAATTCTCTTGCGCAGTCAAGACCAGGACAGCTCAAACCAATTGAAGTGAAAACAACTCAATATATTCAACAATTAATCTATGCATATGATCAAGGAGTGATACAATAAAGTGACATTAGCTTTATGGGAAAGAGACATATTACTATATTATATTGATAGAAAGAAAGGATTACAACCTGATCCTTGATGTTGCAAACCTCCTTTCGATGGCTCCTAGCTCTAACACACACACTTGCTCACTTGCATGAAGAAGATCAACCACTTTTGATAACCTTGATGGAGTTCTTAGCTGTTGTAGCATTAGTAGTTCACACAATCTTTTACTAATTCTCCAATGTCTTCTTAACCTTGTTTGCTTCTAACCTTTTCCATGAGAATCCCCTCAATATATAAGAGAGAATGAATTAGTTACTTGGATAGGAATGATCCCAAAATATCAGAAAAGCCAGTACTTGGATAACCATTCGAATGCCATCTCATCCTTCTAGAATATTCCCTTCTAGAAGGTTCGAGAATTCATCTTTTTCCCTTCTTTAGAAAGAGTTCGCACCCTAACAGTTAGACACAGTGTGAACTTCTCGCACCCTAGCTTAAGGCAGCCTGCGAGAATCATGCATTCTCGCAGGCAAATGTATTGGTAGCCTGCGAACCTTCCTCAAAACTGTGATTTCTAGAAAGAGATAAAGGTAACTTTTCTCAGGAGAAAGTTCTAATGAAGAGCTTGAGTACCCTACCATCAATACATCATCATGATGACCAAAATTATGGATAACAGGTGGTGAGGTCTTGTTTGATTTCACCCATTGAGGACTGCATGGTTGTATTGATGGCAGAGACATTGGCACTGAGTTGTTTCTCTTCTTATTGGGTATCAATGAGACCAGACTGTAAGGTGTTGAAGTGAGCTTCCAAGTATTGGCTATGAATATGGGCCATGAGGATGGGGGAACTAAAAAGGGGTGGGTGGAGTAAAAAAAAATTGCCAATTTTTTTTTTACGTCTGGTCTGAAGAATACTACAGAGAGGAAATGCACAAATGCTTAACTAGAAAGAAATGTCTATTTACTTGGAAACCCAAACATAGTTGCGTGGCAATAGATCTTGTCTATTTTAATTTGTTTATGTTTATGTCCCCAAGGGTTAGGTATTCAAGGGTTCTTCAGACAAGGGTTTTCCCTGTTCTATAGCTCTTTGATATATGTGCTAGGTCCAATAGTAGTACTCGGACCAATATCTCAGGGCACTAACTAAGGAGGATAGATTGTACCCTTAGCCATACTACTCGACTACCCAGGTACTAGAGAGTATCTTCCCAAGTGTTGTTCTCGATGACACTATAGTAGTCAGGCGTTCGATCAGTTTATCTAAAGAGGGCTTCAGGTAATCTAGGTCGATCCGTACACAGGTGTTTTCTGATGCACTACCACTCGAAGGGGTACCAATAGGGGCTACAAGGGTGGCCAATAGATGTGTGCTTAAGTACCACTTGTATTTCCTGCATGTATGAATCCCTCAACCGCAGGTTTATGTGCGTAATGACATATCTCTATGGCTTAAAGACGTTGGAATACGTCTCTACCCTGGAAAAAAAAATTAACCCACACTTTCTATCAAGGAAAGTGCTCTGATACCACTTGTAATATACCAGATATAAAATGTATGCAGAACAGAAATAAAATGCTAGTAATGGCAGAATATCAACAATATAACCAGAACATTCACCACAATAACACTGAAATGATATAAGAATAACAACAGAAATAGCACTTTGAATCTGAAATCAATGTTCACGGGCCTCTTCGAGGGGGAAACCTCCAGTTGAGCAGAGATCTATTACAATAATATCCAAGCTATGGTTCTCATACCCTCAACTCCTATTTATACTAAAAAGAAGCATCTAGAGGAAGATCCTTCTAGAAGTGGAAGATTCTATTAGGTATTCTTGCATCTGCCTTATTCTATTTTATTGAAAGGACTTATTAATATTGACCTTTATTACATCTGAATATATTTTTATACCTATGTGCGGGTTAGGACCCTGACAGAATATGGGACTTTTAGTTAGATGGCATTGGTTTTCCTTAACCACTTCCAATTTTCGGTTTGTTATTATGTTGGCCTAGAACTTCTGTCAACTTTACGCCAGGACACAACCACTCATATCTCAGATCATATCCAGGAGTGGCATAGATGGAAGAGGTTGATTAAGACCCCCATACCCCCAAACTTTATTTTAGAATGGTTCCTTAAGTCTTTTCACCCTCCTATTTCAAAGGATGTTGCCACTATTGAGGTTACCACTGAGGAAGAAGCGATTTTTAAATCCCAGCAACTAGATCTGATATACGTTCATTTTGGGATGTTATACCACATTCTTTTGGACGCACTGCAGTCAACTTATGACCCTAGAAAAAATATTAGACCTCATGCCGATGGAATTGTAGGTACTTCCAATGTAAAATCCACAGACTCAGTGACAAGCCATTTGAAAGAGTTGTCTCTAAACCATTATGCAAGAGCGTCAACTTCATCTGTGTCTTCCAACCCCACTCAGTTGAAAAATGTACAATCTGTGAAATCGTCGGAAAACCCAAATGGTAACCAGAAAATAGGCGGGAATAAGAAGAAAGGACGTAATAATCGTAAGGGTGGGTAAAATAATAATAAACCCAAGGATAATGGCAATAATGAGAAGATGAATAATAATGTTGGAGAGGGAAAACAAGAAAAATGTAAGGTGAAATTCCCCTGTAAGATTTGTATAAATGATCACCTTACCCATTTATGCCCCAAACTTGTGGAAGTTGTGAGGCCATTATCTCTACCGCTCACCGTGCCGACAAATCTATTCCCACATAACCAGCACATGGCCTCGAGTTCCTCAAACACCATCAACGCGACTGGTGGGATTCCAAACCCATCCTTGCAAGAAGACGACCATTTGTGTATCAATATGGTCTATGCAAAAGTTAATGTCCCCACTCGATCTCGTGATTACAACTCTTCACAAGATATTCCTGGTCTAGAATATCCTCCTCCTTCAGATATGACTTTACAAATTGCAAAACCAGAGCCACAGCCTCGTATTCTGAAAGGAGTACTTAAGTGCTCTACCAACAATCCAAATGCTAGAGCCGCCCAGAACTACTCTATTCTTGAATATCTGGCTCAAAACCCTTGTGAGATGTCGGCTTTGGAGGTACTCCAGACGTGTCCTTCACAGAGGAATTCCTTACTATCTATGTTAGGAGATCTATAACCCAGTGGCTCAAACGTTATCAAGTTTGAAATCACAAATGTGAAGCCTTGCTTTCCTTACCATGTGACATTCCAAATCCATGTGGAGTACTCAAAGTATACCATCAAACATGTGATTGTTGATGAAGGCACTACCACTTGTGTGATGCTCCTGATCTGTTGCAAATCTCTCAGTTCTCCAACTCTTTCCAAGTCATCGAACATGTTGACTACTTTTGATGGTCATTCCTTCTGCCCTCATGGTATTCTTCTTGCCTTTATGGTCCAGTTAGGTGGGAAGATGGTAAAGGTGGAGGTCGAGGTATTTGATGCACCTATTGATTGTAATTTGTTACTAGGAGGCAATTGGACCTATGCTATGGTCGTTTTTGTATCATTCGTCTTCCAAGCATTTTTTTTTCCTCATGAAGGGAAGATCATGAAGATTGACCAGTTATCCTTTGCATACTCTAGTCATAATGCATCTATTGGATCGTTGATCCCTGTGATCGACAATTCTCAGCTGAAAACTAAGAATATCGATGTCATATTTTATTCTTCCCTTATGGGTACTTTCGACTTCACGACACCGAGTCACCATGTTTATGCCATGTACAGTAAGCAAGTTTCTTCAGGGAGGTTTATTCATTTTCACACTTCCTATTTTAACGATCCTTGGACCCTACCTTCCTTGAATTCATATTGTGAGGGTCAGCCACATACTGAAATTACATCACCAACCTCTGCTAGTCATGTTGGGGATTCATCACCAACATCTGCTAATCATGTTGGGGATTCATCACCAAACTCTGCCAGTCATGTTGGGGATTTGCTACTAGCCTCTGCAAGTCATGTTGGGAGCATGTAACCAACCATTACAAGTCATTCTAGGGTAATTCATATGATTTATAAGCATAAACGTGTAAGACATAAGCCCAAGTTCCTTTGTAGTCTTTGCAAAGGAGATCACCTTACTCGTTTGTGCCCTGCTACTGTTGTGGTACAAGAAGCGTGGTCCTTTCCAGGGGGGCATTTAGGTTCTTAGTCGTCTTTGGATTCCCAACCTTATTTTTTTTACACAGCAATCATGCCAATGAAATATTCGGTTGACACCCCTCTTCCTTCAGGGGTTGATGCATCCCTTGACCTTGTTGTCTTGCATCATGTTCAACTAGTGGTCATGTCGATGCGATATTCAACTGACACCACTCCTATTTTTGGGGGAAATGCATCTCTTGACCTTGTTGTCTCACATCCTATTCAACCAATGGTCAAAGAAGTGGTTGTGTCAATGCAATCTCTAGTCAATCCCACTCTTCTCTTGGAGAGTGACAAGCATAAAGAAGTGACATTGTCAATGCAATATTTGTTCAATCCCACTCTTCTTTTGAAGGGTGATGCATCCTGTGACCATTTCCATAGCATTTATAATTCTATAACTTCTTCACTAGGGAGCATTCCAATCTCTTCGATTATTCTCCCTCCAAGTCCTAGGGTGGTTTCCTTTGATTGGAATGATCTTGTAGAGCCTCGACTTCCTTCTTCTAAACCCTTCCATATAAGGGGAATTCTTCGATATATTGTAGATAAGGTCACCTCTGCAAGTATTTTATCCTCCTCGACCTAGAAATCTTTGGGTTTTCCCAAGATTGTGTTAGATTTTTGTAAGTTGATGACATTCCACAAAACTCAAGCATGGGAGCCTTGGCCTCCCCCATGAATTGCCACCTAGAATCTCCCAAATGAGTCTAAGTTAATCTCTTTTCTAACTCGTCTAAAAAATGAAAATATTGTTGAGTGATTTGTCCCTTTCACACTTGTTAAATTGGACTTGAAAGGTCATGAGTCTCAATTAATCTCTTTTCCGACTCATTTTCAAAAAAGCGAAAATATTGCCAAGTGAACTTGTCTCTTTCACACTCATAAATTGGATTTGAAAGGACGTATATTTGGTACAAGTTTATCCCCTTTTCACACAAAGTAGACTAAATGACATAAAAAATGACATTTTTTGGTGTTAAGCTGTGATTTCATATCATGCCCTTTCTTGTAGTATTGAGCCTATAGTCAGTTCTCGCTTTGCATTATAAACCATTTACCTCAGTAGTTTGCATCCTCAACCAAGCAGAGACTTGCTTATATCCTTTGCAATTTGACAACCTATACCTAGGAGAGAACATTCCCCCGAGTGTCCATCTACCGCATGCATCTCCTTGCATTGAGAATAGGTATGTTCCACTGCTGGAACTATTTTTTCTTACTTGTGACACTCGTTTCCTCCTCTATATCATAGCATTCACTTGTCTATGAAAAAAAAAAAAAGATGGGTGGGAAGGGAGTATTATCTTGTATTAGCAGAAGTCGTGTCACCTTTGAACAAAGAACAAAGTTATTGAGTCCATTCATCATCATATTTTTTGGATTATCATGGCCTTAGGAATTTGAGATCGTTACAGAGTCTTCTCTGTCGAATGGTTACTCTTCCAGTCCCTATAGAGAATTTCATTGATGCCTCCTGCATTTCATGGTTTCATCATTGAGTATATGCTGCCAGAGTCTTCCATATGTATCATGCTCTTGTTCAAAGGAATTATATCAACTTTTGTCAGCCACTTCTCAGAACTCTTGACTTTTCATGTCGTCCATACCCTCAGTTTGTCTCAGAATAACATGATATTGTAGTCATATCGTGCACCCTGGCCTTAGTTTCATCATTGGTAGGTAACCTTGAACCCAACAATCAAAATTTCATCATTGGTCATTGATTGGGTTGTTTCCGTTGTGTTCGAAGGCAAGACATATATTCACACATTAGGATTCATGCAATGTCTTGGATGCCATTATCCTTATTGGTGATTTCATATCCTTTGTCATTATTTTTTATCATTGGATGCTATTCATAGGGTCTTTTTCATGTACCTCTTTCACTTGGCACACGCGAAAGAGGCACATGGTTGTTGGTTCTTGAACATGTTCTTCATCTGATTTCCACCAAATCATGAAGCTCCTGCTTTATACCTCATGCTGACTAATGAGAGATGCTTTAATTCTCTCCTTTCAGTGGGTCTCCTTCCATCAAATTCAACTCATTTATTCTGGAAACGAGACCTAGAATCTTATGAGTACCTTGAGGCTTGCAATCATTAGTGGCATGCCCTCCCGCCATCGACAATTGGGAATACATCAATGTCACCTTATCGATGTATTCTTCAGGTGTTCAACACTGACTCCTTTATTCACACTTGTAAGAATGTACTCAATGCCTTGATACCTACTTTCATTATTGGTAGGTTGTCTCGCATTTGTTAACATTATACATCAATGACCGGTAATCAAATGATGTATCGTTGTGTTCAACCTCAACTCATTTATTCACATGATGTAGACTTCCACCCTTGGTGGATTGTGTAGAAAAATTGAAGACGTCAGTATGTGGCCACAACTTTCCTGAGTTGTTGCTTCCCTTTCATTGGACCAGAACCTATATGACTTCAGTGATCATGGGAGATCAGATTGTACTCCATTGTATACAGATATCTTTATATTGATTTTGAGACTCGTTCTATTGGGCCTGGTTCGTTACTCTGACAACTATTGGCATGTAACCACATTTGTATTTTCCCATTCATGGCCACGAACACTTGTTTGGTATATTTTCACATAGATCTGTAGTGTAATTCTATTGGCATCCATGTATGCAAAGTGAGTGTAGAATGTAATGAACAACTAGTTCTTCCAGTTGGTTCCCCATCACTCCACTTCTAATTTGTTTATAATGTATTTCGGCCATTGCAGATACTCCTTTGACCTCACACATTAGGGGGCATATGTTATAGTAAGATTTCCCTCACCCTATGCAATATTGCATAGAGGGCCTTTTTCCATTTCCCTATGCAGACTTATAATCCTTGTTTGTAAAATATAGAGCTAAAAATACATATTTTTCCACATGTACACATATTTCCTACTATACAACATGCATATACGTAGGTTTCTCCACTACAAACTGCGTACATCGATATTTGTGCCATAAAATGAAAATTAATGTCAGGTTTCCATGTCACAGCATGAGATATATGATCCTTGGCATTCCATATACTGGAAACATTATGACTTGGCCCTTAAGTTCCATTTAAAGGATATAAATGGTCCAATTCCAAGCTATGGAAAGAACGGAGAAAGAATTCAAATTTGAGAGCAAAGTTACTCTGGAGAAATTATTTACTTTATATTGAGTCTGCATCCCTTTGTCCTTTAAGTCTGAACATAGTGTTCATCTCCCAAGCTCTTCCCTTATTGATTGGGAACCTCATTGTTTCTCTTTTATGAGCTTGAATTTGGTGGAGGATTGAAGTGGTGGAGGCCCAGCTAGAAGGAACTTATTTTCTCAGTTCTAAACTGTGCCGGCATAAAAGTCTGTAACATTTTCACTTTTGTTGATCATATATTAATAGAAATACTCTTTTCCCGTCCAATTGATATCTTGCAAATATTTGGATTATTATTCCATCGGCGTATTTTTCATGATTATTAATGGATTATTCTATTGAATGTGCTAACATCATTTATTATCACCATATGCTTGCTTTTCTTGGTTGTTTAGGATTGGTGTAGGTATATTTTTCTAGGTCAAGTGCTCAAGGGTGGACTTCATCGAACGTCTGGATGAGGTAGGACTTTTATCTTGTCTTGCTAGCATATTTGTTTACATAGAATACTTGAGAAGAGAGTTGATTTCTGCAATCATTTCCGTCTATTGTGGCTTACCCTATCCATAGATATATTTTCCTCGTAACAACTTCTAGTTAACAAATAAATATTTACAACTAGCTCTTTGTAACCAACTTTTTCATAACTAACTTTTTCAACATCTTTAAAAAGAAGACCTAAAATGAAATTTCGCTCTACTACGAGCTACTTAATTTCTAAGAAATCAGTAAAGAACCTAAAAAATGAACTCTTTTTCCCATCAAGTAAAATAACTAACTCCAACTACTTAACCAAACTAAGAAATCATTTTTTTTAAATGCTTCAAACAAGAAAAACTTGAAATCAATCTTTTTTCTCTTTTATTTAAAGAAAATGAAAGGGGGGAAATAAAATACAAGACAAGACTGAAACTGACCTTTGGCCCACTATGGATCGCAAGGAGTCACTAAAGACACCAAATAGGCCGATCAAAAAACTCAAAGACTCGCCTAAAACCCTTTCAGTGGTAAACACAAGAAATCTTCAAAAAGACAAGAAAAATGACATCTAGCCCAAGTTGTGACTGTAAAAACAGAGACTTTGAACTCTGTCAAGAAACCCTACGAAGTAAAAATTCAATCAGGAAAGAGGTTGGCTGCCTCTTTTTCAAAAATGGTTTCTTGAAACAGGTACGCTACAGGTGCTTCAGTAGCTTACGTATGTACGCGAATTGTCTGCCAAACAGGGTGCATATGTACACATGCTATCCCACTGTAGGGTGCGTACACATCTGCACTTCCTCAAAAATAAATAAAACAAACAGACTTAAAGGGCAAGGAGAACTGTTATGGCACCTAAAGGTGACCAGACCCCTTAAAAGACTCAACAGACTCAATCAAAAACTCAAAAGGCACAAAAACCAATTAGACAACTCGAAAAAATCCCCTAAAACCTTAGAGGTCTCCCTAGTATGGTCATCAGTTATGCTAATGGGAAAACCCCCCTATGACTACACTAGGGTTCAGAATGTAGGAAGATCAATAACCGTCTAAAATTTAACTACTTCTCTAACTACCCCAAACATACCAAGAATTATACAATAAAATAAATATGAGAAGGATCAGGTAACTATACCTTTACTTTGTGTCTGGTGATGATCCTCTCATGCCTGAAAGCTTCATTGACTGCATGCCTCCTCCCAAGGTTAGCCTATATTCAAAGATAGGCAAACATAAAGATACAAGCATGCAATTCATATACAAATAAGGGTTAGATGTTGGAACATAAATCAACAAAAACATTTAATACACCACGATTTGGGATAGGAAAAGTAGTTATTTTATTGATAACCCAATGATTATACATTTTACAACCAAATCCAACTACTGCTCCATGAACCTAGTCCAGGATCCTATTCACCAAGCTACAAGTGCACCTCTATATGGATTCTCCTCTCAACCTTCGGATCTCTTCTTGGGAAGTGAATGAGTTTTTGATGGAAGAAGAAGGGATAATTGGGAAATGCAAGGGAAATTCTCACAAAAGGGTTTCAATTACTTGGGGCAAGGAAGGGATGTGAAATGGGAACAGTTTCATTGTTCTTATGTCTATATGTAAAATGAGACCCCAAAACCTCCTTTTATATGGGAAAATGATGTTTATTCGGTTGGGTGACGGGCTGTAGGTGGTGGATTAGTTGGGAAACTACCCAATAGCCCGTAATCTCAACAAATTCCTTGCAACTTTTTATTTTTTGCAACTTTTGCAAGTATAAGCAAGTTGCAGTGGTGCATCATGCATATGTACGTGGGTCATAGTGGTGCAACAAGAGTATGTACGCGGGCAGTAGTATATTAGGTCACGTACATCTTCAAAAATTTGGTTTTTTGGAAGAGAAACTCAGTGATGGCTTGGAAAAAAATGGAATTAAGAGGGACAAAAGCCAGGTATGCATGTGTAGAGATATTTATATTTATAACAATAGAGGCTTATGATAAACTTTCAATCGATGTCCATTCATGAAAAAGGAGGTATGATTCTATTCTTTATCTTAACTAAACCATTGTCATAAATTGTATCAACTTCATATGGTCCCAACCATCTAGTAGACAATTTACCTTTAAAATTCTTGAACCTACTATCATATAGTAGGGCCCAATCACCTGACTACAAATACTTCTTCTTGATGTAATTTTCATTCCATTTATTCATTTGTTCTTGTATAAGGGTGTTTCTTTGAAGAGCATCTTGTCTGATCTCATCCAGCTCATTCAACTATAATAGCCTCTGTTTTTTACTTCATCCAAATCTATCCCTAGTTGCATGGTAGTCCTGAAGGTTTTCACTTGAAATTCTATGGGAAGCAACACCTACTTCCCATATACTAACTCATAGGGTGCATGGCCTATTGTGTTTCTCCAAGATTTCCTAGAGGCCCATAAAGCCTCAAGTAACCTATCAACCTAGTCTTTGTGATGTAGCTTAACAGTATTAGTAAGAATATATTCTATCACCTTGTTAGTTGATTTCACCTACCCATTTTCTTGAGGTTGATAAGGTGAATATTTTCCATGTTTGATTTGATACTATTCAGTAAGAGCTTTGACCAAATTGGATGTGAATTAGGTTCCTTGTTCAATTACTATTTCTCAAGGCACACCAAAGTGAGTAAATATTTATTCAAAGAGAAAATCTACAACATATTGTTCATTAGAAGAATATAAATATTTATCTTCCACCCATTTGGTCACATAATCTGTCCAAACCAAGATGTACTTCTTCCTTTGAGACATAGGGTTAATGGGTCCTACAAAATCCAAAGCCCATTTTTCAAAAGGTTCAATTACTACTTGAGCTTGGAAGGGCATCTCATCAACTGCAATAGGTTTTCCCATCCTTTGGCAATCATCACATCTTGCCACATACTTCTTTGCAGCATTGAAAAGTTGGCCAATAGTAGTCGAACTGTAAGATATTATATGTTGTTCCTTTATCAGTAAAATGACCCCCACATGGACCATCATGACAGGATTTGAAGACGTCATTCATCTCAACCTCCCGTACACACCTTATGATAACCAAATCAGGCTCAGTTTGGTATAAGCAGTCATCATGCCACATGTAATTGGCACTTAGCTAGATAATTCTCTATTTTTCTCGGGAGGACAAATTCTGAGGTAGCTTTCCTGTTACAAGATAGTTGGCTACATCTGCATACCAAGAAATGTAAGTAGAAATAGAAAATAAATTCTCATCTGAAAAATCATCATCTATTGGTGTATTATCACCTGTATGAATGAGTCTAGACAAGAAACCAACAACTAAATTATCTCTTCCAAGCATATCAATAATGGTGATATTGAATTCTTGCAGTAATAACAGCCATCTAGTCACTATAGCATTTGTAACAGGTTTGTTCATCAAAAATCAGATGGTTGTGTTAGTCCCTAAAGTTACACTTGACTGTCAGAGGGCAAGCTATGGAATCATCAAGGTTATTGTAATAGTATTTTAAGGGATTTATGAATTGGTTTTTTAAAGGATGGTTGAAAGTTGGTTCAAGGTTTCAAGGTAAACATGAAGTTCAGAATAAAACCAAGAGATATCCCACTGATTTGTTAAAAGGTAGCCACATAAATAGATTAGAAAAATAAGGAAACATAAGGGAGGAAATATGGAAGTATTCAATCTATTAACCCCATGTGGATTTCTTATCTCAAAATGTAATTTAGAAACAAGAACATGTGCTTGAAAATCAAATCTTGATAAATATTAATAACAACAAAATCTTCACTGCATTAATTAAGACCAAGAAAACAATGAATTGCAATTGAAAAATAATCTCAAGCAAGAAAAAAAATAGAACATGAAATAAGAGAAAGTCTGACCATCAACATGTATTTGGCATTAAGTGTCAAAGTAGAAGAAATTTGTCTTGCAATGAGTTCAAAATATGTTCCTGAGTGTCCAACTTTTTGACCATTAACTTCTCCTTCTACAGAGTTTATATAGAAACAATACATAATTATCAAGATCCAAAAGAAATGGATCTAAAAACCTCCTCCATACCTTCCATACCTTGAGTACCAAGTTGGGTATCAAAGACTCTGAGCAACATTTGGTTTTGAGATATTGCGGGGCTCTACACAGATACATCCAAACTGAAATGTATTTTTGGATATCTCATCATTCGATGTTGCGTATCGATATGTTGTTAAAATAGAAAAGAAATTTAATCACCAGAACAAACTGGAGTTCAGATCTACAAATCCGAAAAAACCAAAGTATGAGAAAGATGACCTTAACAAAAAAGTTCCTGAAAACTAGTCTAAGCCAAAGGAAAGGAAGGGTCACATGAAGACGAAGAAGGACACTGGAAAATGGTGTGATCTCCAAAAAATCCTCTGGCACAACACCGATCAATGTTTCTCAAAACAGTCATTGGTGGTCGATATCAAATACAAGGAGTCAAACTTTGATTCAAAATCTGATTTTGAAAATACTAGTAAAAGACAGATCATCGATGCAGACCCCACTGTTATTTTCACAACCATGGTAATTTTGCATTCACAGATGTGGGTGAAGAGAACCCCACTGCATTTTATTGTTGATATTGGAAGCGAGAAGAACCTCATCTCAGTAGAGGTCATCAAACAGTTGGTATTGTCAACAACACCACACCCATATCCATACAATATCAAGTGGATTCGCCAGGGATGAGATCTTCGTGTCATCCAGCAGTGCCAATTTTCATATGGCATCCAGCCCTCCAAGGATGAGGTATTATGTGATGTTTCCCAACTGGATGTATTTGATGTTCTCTTGGGCCAACCATATATGTGGAAGCACCATGTTTTTTATGAGTCTTGACCCCATGGTGTCATTGCTACTTTGAGGGGTAATCTCTACAGAGTACCAGAGGTAGTTCCAACTATTGTCCCACCTAAACAATGTCGCAATGTAGTATCTCATACTACAAAATTCAGCTTCTTCACAATATGTTCGAAAGGCGAACAGAAGGAGACTACAACCACTACAATATCAGACCAAGCACATTTTATCCAATAGAAGCAGGTCGAAAATATTGCATCAAAGAACAAAAATTCCTTATACATGCAATCATCTCATGTATCTCGACTAGTTGAACAGATTCAATGTAACGCACCCACTACCCTAATCAATTTTTTTGTTGCTTTATGTAGAATCAGATCCCCCGGAATATCTATGGAGGCCTAGCGTAATCTATCTCTTTCTCTGTATACTCCCATGTGATCATGGATCATGATCACA
Organism: Picea glauca; assembly: GCA_000966675.3. Classification (NCBI taxonomy): domain Eukaryota; kingdom Viridiplantae; phylum Streptophyta; class Pinopsida; order Pinales; family Pinaceae; genus Picea; species Picea glauca. Next base: position 843,725 of record JZKD02S2116915.1, read on the forward strand.
GGTCAAATAAAAATGGCGCCTCTCAGTAATTCACGACTCGGGGCTACAAGGATGTCGAATCGTTCGACTCTGCAACCACCGAACCCCGACAGGGCTAGCGACTGGCCAATAGGGACGAATCCCAATAGGGTTAGCGAATGGCCAATAGGAATGGGCACTGTTGTGTGGTTGAGTGGAGTATAGGTGTCAAGAGGGAAGCATGACATGGAGGGTAACGTGACAGGAGACGGGTCCCACTTCACACGCCACACCATTCTGGACCCCCCCGCCCCCCATTAAAGGCAAAAATGCAAGGGGGATCTGGAATTCGCCTGAGCACCATTGATAAAGGTGAATAAATCCTGACCATTCAAGAGTTGCGTGTTTGATTCTGAACCCCCCCCTCACCGCTAAAGTCAGAACGACAAGGGGGCTCCGGAATGAAGACTCAACCGTAGATCTGGGTGGGTCGACTTTGGTCATCCAGATCTGCTCGCCACTTACCCTAAGGTGCATTCGTGCCCCAGCTTAAAATTTGGCATCTCTTCCTCACATTTGATGGTCGTTATAGACCCTGAGATCCTCCGAAATAATCTCATCCATTCATTGGGACTTATCATCATGAGAGTCCAAACTTTCGACCACGGGACTCCCGAATCCTCGATCCCCGGTTTCCCGATGTGGTTAATCTCTCGACACATAGCCTCCTTAAATCGAACGGTCCATATCTGTCTCGAGGTTTCCACCCTGGAAAGTCCCGATCTCTCGTCACCAGAACTCCTGACTTCGCGATTCCTGATTTCCCAAAATGGGAGACCTCATGACACATGGCCTCCTTTAATCGGATGACCTGAATCTACTTCGGGGTTTCTACCATGGAATGCCCCAATCTTTCGTCACCAGAACTCTCGAATTCTCGACTCTCGATTTCCCGAAGTGGAAAATCTCTTGACACGTGGCCTCCTTAAATCGGACAGTCCAGATCTATTTTGGAGCTTTCACCCCTATTCACTGGGGGTTTAACACTCGAGTATCTCCTGATAGATCCAACGACTGTCGGGTTTTCCAGCCGAGATATGACAGCTCAGACAGGTTCCTAACTTGTGTGCTCTACCACAACTTCCTAGAGGTGGAAAGGTCAACAGTCTGGATTCTCTCATGGACCTGTTGACGGGCGAAACTGTCCGTCCGTCAATTGAGAGAGTGGAACTGGTCCGGGGTTGTCTAAATAACCCAATTCGTTTGGAATGGACCACCCTGACGAGTTTAACGGCTCCGTTGGTCGCTCTAAGGTCTTTTAAGAAAACCAAAGAGAGAATTGATCTGAGCTAAATAATCTAAATAAAACAAATAAACAAACTAAACTATCTAAAACTAACTAGAACTAAATAAAAGAAACTAAACCAACTAAAACTAATAAAACTAATTCACTAATCTACTTAAAACAAACTACTAATTAAACTAAAACTAAGTACAACTATTCTAACTATTATATACAATCTACTAATTACTATTATAATAACTCAAATCAACTATCTAATTACTAGTTGCAATATTACTTATTCACAAATATACAATGTATACAAATTGCAGATTTGAATAAAACCTGTAAAACTCATGTGTTTTCTTCCCTGAGACAGCCAAGGATCTCTTTTTTTTCTTTTCTTTTTTATGAACAAGAAATAAACATTACAGAAATTAAACAATCTAATATATTTACTGAAATTAAACAATCTAATATAAATCTAATTAAACTTATATCTGAATTAAACTACTTAATAAAAACAGTAAACAACAAACTAATTGACCTGGAAATGCTCCAAGTCTGCCATGTGTATGATAACTTCTAAGCTGGTCGGAGGAAGAAATTCGCACCGATTAATCCTCAATATTTTCGTAAACGATTGGTTGTACTACTTCTTGAAGTGTTTTACAGGACAAACAAGACATAAAAGAAAATCATAACAATCTTATGATTATAAAGCTTTGCAATAAGGGAAACCTGTTATGCAAAAACTTATATATAACAATTCAATCTATGACGAAGATAAACCTGTCATTCACAAACTGAATTAACAATTGTTATGTCTTTTATCTATTTGGAAGAGACAAGATATGGATAACAGTGATCAAAATTATATCATTTGCACATGATTTAGATAGCTAAAGTAGTCATAAACCATAAGCAAAGTGATATACAAAACTTAAAACAAAATGTTGATATATTGAGAAGCTAAAGTTGTGACAAAACATCAATTTTGCTCCAGTTTGTAGTAGAACTCCATATTCTTGTTCTCCCACGAATGAGGATGGTGTTTATTACAAAAATCATAAGTATATATAGGTTTCTTCACAAGGTAAAACTTCCTTGTGGATAATACTAAACAGTTTTACATAATCTGGGAGATATCCCAAAATCAACTAAACT
>JZKD02S2116915.1:876028-891778 GCA_000966675.3 Picea glauca
GAACCAGGGTCAATCAAAACAGACACCAGATGGTTGAAAATCATACCTTCTATTTCCACCACTGAAGCTTGGTGGTCAGCTTGGTTATTATCCAAGGCTACATAAATCTGCGGCATGCTCCTTGCCACATCATTGACTGTGGTAGCTTCCTAAATGTTATAAACTTTTCGACTGTTCTATTTTCGGTGTGGACAGTCTCTCAAGAGATGTTCTTCTCCGCAACCCCAACATTTCAGGGGTTCTCTCTTCGTGTTATCCACCTTCATTGGTATAGGTCCAGAAGTTTTATTTCCACCCGATGAGGGAAAGTTTTGTTGGAGTACACTCCAGGCTGGGAAGTTCATTCTGTGGTTCTTCTTGTAGTTCTTAACTCCTGAGGATTTGATCCCCTTTTTCTGAAATCTCGAACCACCCTTTTGTTTCCAGTCTTCATGAGGCTTTGCTCGACGTCCATATTGTTCTTGACAATATGTTTCCTTTCGAATAATCTCTTCTAAGGTCCTTGGCTCATCAAACTCAATTCTATTTCAATAGTCCTTGGGTAGCCCACTGATGAAGCATTGCACCTTCGCCTTATCTGCTTTGATGTAGGGTACATATCTCAATAAGTCGAGGAATTTGTTGACATATTCCTCTATAGTGAGTTTCCCCAGTTTGCGTCCATAAAACTCTTTTGTTTTCTCATCGAAATATTTTTCCGAAAAACACTTCTTCCGGAAGTATTTCTCAAACTGTTTCCAGGACAGGTCCTCCTCGCGAACCCCTTTCACATTCTTAAGATCTTCCCACCAGAGGGAAGATTTTCCATTCAGATTGAAAGTGGCCACTCGGGCCTTCAAATTCTCTGAAAAATCATGGACTCTGAAATATTTCTTCAGTCCAAGCAGCCAGGCCTCTGCTTCCTCTCTCTTCTTTATCTCACCATCAAAGGAGGGAGGTTTGGTATTTCTAAATTCCTCAATTTATGACCCTTGGAAGTATTTTACTTCTTCTATTTTCTTTGAGAATAGGAACTAGTCCTACTGCTGGAAGAGCCTTCTGAATCGCCAGCTTCCTTCTCATAGGAATTGTCTGGCACTGGTCCTTTACCTCTGGGGTGGCCCTTCTTTGAGGTGCTCCTCTCAGTATGGCCACTAATATGACCATGTTTCCGCATCTCGGTTCATGTTGCATTTGTCATTATAGGTCGGATAGGCTCTGCGGTAAAACTGCATTAATTTCAGTTTGATTTTCTTGTTATTTCATCATCCTTTCATTGTCGACCTTGGAGATTTACAATTCAACCATGAGACTCCTCACAGTCTCAGCTAGATCTGGATGGGTCCCTATTTCTCTTCTTTCGTCAGACTCTTCGTCTCTATTGTGGGAGCCTTCTCCCATCTCTTGGTGAGTCACCATTCTCTGCATCTGTAAATTCCCACGGTTGATCATCTGCTTGGTCAAAAAGACAAACGTTGGTTATTAGTCAAGAGTTAGATACATTTTATTTTTTTTATAACCTGTGCATAAATTCATGACTCTTTCACATGCATACACAGTCGGGTTCTCATTTCCAAGTTTTGATCCTGGATAAGAGAGTTAAGTTAGGGGGTTTACTCCTCTTAGGAGTTCTTCGAACAGAGCTTATGCGCAACTCGTTCATGAGCCCAAGTAGGCCAAGTGTTGTAGACATGCTCTGATACCAATTTGTAACGTACCCACTACCCTAATCAAATTTTTCGTTGCTTTCTGCAAAATCAAAGCCCCCGGAATATCTGTGGAGGCCTAGCGTAAGCTAGCTCTTTCTCTGTCTACTCCCATGTGATCGTGGATCATGATCACAGGTCAAATAACCATGGTGTCTCTCAGTAATTCACAACTTGGCGCTACAAGAATGTCGAATCGTTCGACTCTGCAACCGCCGAACCCCGACAGGGCTGGCGACTAGCCAATAGGGATGAATCCCAACAGGGTTAGCGAATGGCCAATAGGAATGGGCCCTATCGTGTGGTTGAGTGGAGTATAGGTGGCAAGAGGGAAGCACAACACAGAGGGAGACGTGACAGGAGACGGGTCCCACTTCACACGCCACACCATTCCGGACCCCCCCCCATTAAAGGTAGAATGGCAAGGGGGGTCTGAAATTCACCTGAGCACCGTTGATCAAGGAAAATAAATCCTAACCATTTAAGAGTTGTGTGTTTGATTCCGGACCCCCCCCTCACCGCTAAAGGTAGAACAGTAAGGGGGCTTTGGAATGAATCCTCAGCCGTAGATCTGGGTGGGTGGACTCTGGTCGTCAAGATCTGTTCGCCATTTACCCTAAGGCACATTCGTGCCCCAACTTAAAGTCGACATCTCTTCCTCACATCTGACAGTCGTTATAGACCCTGAGATCCTCCGAAAGAATCTCGTCCATTCATCGAGACTTATCATCATGAGAGTCTGAACTTTCGACCACGGGACTCCCGAATCCTCGATCCTCAATTTCCCGATTTGGTTAATCTCTCGACACGTAGCCTCCTTAAATCAGACAGTCCAGATCTATCTTAGGGTCCACCCTGGAAAGTCTCGATCTCTCGTCACCAGAACTCTCGAGTTCGTGATTCCCAATTTCTCGAAATGGGAAATCTCACGACACGTGGCCTCCTTTAATCAGACGACATGAATCTACTTCAGGGTTTCTACCATGGAATGCCCCGATCTTTCGTCACCAGAACTCCCGAGTTCTCGACTCTCGATTTCTTGAATTGGAAAATCTCTTGACACGTGGCCTCCTTAAATCATATGGTCCAGATCTATTTTGGGGCTTTCACTCCTATTTACTGGGGGTTTAACCCTTGGGTATCTCCTGATAGATCCAACGGCTGTCGATTTTTCCAGCCGATATCTGACGGCTCAGACAGGTTCCTAACTTGTGTGCTCTCCCACGACTTCCTAGACGTGGAAAGGTCAACAGTCCATATTCTCTCATGGACCTTAGGGATCTATGGTCCTTATCTCTTCGCTACCCACGAAGACACATAAATTCATAGGGGTAAGGCACTTAACATCCTACTTTCTCCTACCAAATCTAATGGTCATGAGTGACCACAGATTTCCCAACGGGATCTCGTCCATCGATCAACACCTATCAAGGTTAAGGTACTTAACTTTCTAGCTTCTTCTTCTTATTTGACAGTCGTGAGTGACCACAGATCTCCCGACGGGATCTCATCCGTCGATTTGATACTTATTAGGGATTTCTTAAGGCCTTGCACCTTCACATCCTCCTTCCAGGTTCTTGATGGGCTTTTCAAGAAGGGTATCTCTATGGGGAGGTTTACCCGGGGTACTATCTGAGGCAGATAAGGGTATCTCTCTCCCGAGGACCAAATGTGAAGTCTGAATTAGATCAGTATGCATATAAATAACTATTTAAAAGAACATAAGCCATATGTAGTCTTTCCATTATAAACATACAACTACTAGTACTGATCAAAACATCATACAGACATTCTTATACTGAAATTATTCACAATTTCACAACTTATGAGCATAATTGTCAGAATACATATATTTCAAGATGCCAAAGGAAAAACACTTATCAGAAAGTAACACCAAGGGTTATACAACTACTGAGAGGGGTGCTCGTTTCCACCCAACCTTAGGCTCAGTGACTCCCAGCGAATTTACCACTAGCCACCCCTGAGCTGAGACCACGATGTTGTGAGACAGTGTCTTTGTTTTCTAGTGACCAGGAGCGAAGGTTACTCTCCTTCCACTCTGCTATCACTCACTTTGCATATTTCTAGATTTCTCTTTCTCCCCTTGCATTTGCCCCCAATCACTTCTCCCCCACACCTTATCCTCTTGCGAGGTTGCGTGTGGCGTGATTTCCCTCGCGATGGTCAGGCCTAATGGCTCTATGGATGGGCGGTTCACCTCCCATCCCTTATTAATTCCTGAGGATCCATCTACCTACCAACCTGCGAGACATTTAATTCGGGGCCAGCGAGCCACTTTTGGTTCTCCAAGCCAGTGAAGTCCAAATACGGCATTTATTTTTGGTGGAAGTTAACGCCACCTTTCTAGGTGACTTCCACCGCCTTTCCTCAGCCATCGTGGTCTCTTTTTTTTTTCAGCATATCCCCTCTCAGCAATCCTGTAATATAAATTCATAATAGTATTCACATTCATCGACCTTTTCCACATTGTCCATTCACATCACACATTCTCATTTCTGAGTTTGCCATAGTTCTTGGCCAATCCAGTTATTTTTACAAACTGGGGGAAACAGGTTGTTACATTCAACCCTACCAGTGACTGGTTCGTGACAACCTTCCACAAACCAAGCATTGCGACGTCTCCAGCAAGGCAAGAAAATCACCAAGATTCAGATTCAACAAATGCTTCCCTCTCTCCCCTGGGAATTCAACGCAATGGAGACCATTGCTTCCTAAGGAGGGAGGATTGATCTAGGTGGATATCAGTGGACACCCACCTATTCCATGGTGTTGACCCTCGACCAAGTTTTGAGGAAATATTGGTCAGTTTTGACCACTTTTTGGACATTGATGCGGTGATCAAGGAAGGAGCACCCATGCAGAGCTGAGATCGCAGATCTCACTTGTTTTGTGGGATTTGTGGACCCAGTAAAGGGTTCATTAGGGTTTTTGTAATGGGTTATGGGATGTCATCCCATGGGTTCTCCCATGTTTAGTCCTTATTGTAAAAGTATAAATAAATGTAAGAATGTATTGTAGGGAGAGACCAATAGACTTAGAGAGACAATTCTAAGTAGCTAAGTGAAATAATTTATGAGTGCTTTATGCAGTCGAATGTGTATCTAAGGCTCTAGGCTCGATAGAGGAGTTGGCTCTATGCCTTGACCTAATTTTGGGAAGGAAGATTTGGTGCTCAGTGCGTAGATCTCTTGTCCTCTGCAAAGCTTGCCTCTGCAGCTTAGTGCATAGGAGAGGATGAATGTAAGAGATTGAAGAATAATAAAGAAGACGAAGCAATTGGTGGACGTAGCCCCACACTGGAGTGAACCATGTATATATTGTGTCTTCTGGTTACTCTGTGTTGTGTTGTTTATATTATGAATCTGCTTTTATTATTATGTATGTTAGATAGATCTATAGATGTTTAGTGCTTCATATGTGTTAAGGATGAATGAATGTTAGATCTAACTCTATGTTGTGTGCTAAGTGGTTGAAGTGCTTAATATTTATTGTTACTGCATCGATCTATCTTAGCATTTGTTATGTGATGTTAATGAAGCTAATGAACTAATGTATATCATCTTCTAAGTGTTATTAAAGTACTTTGTGAAGTGTTATAATCACATATCTGCATCCCAGATTGGTTACATACACCTGAGTCATGTAACCCCCCCTACCTCTACCTCGGGTGAGACTTTGCCTGCTTCGCAAGTGTTGCTGAAAGGGTCGGTAGTTAGGGTTTTGTTGGTGCATTATTGAAGCGTTGAACCCTGGGTCTACCCCTATGCCAACAAATGTTTATGTTGTCGGGACCTGAAACTGTGATTGTTGGGAACTGAAGTAAATAAAAGAGAAGCTCTGTCCATAGATCTATTGTTGTAGTGCGCAGTATTCTACTTGACTTTTGAAGCTCTGTGCTAAGAAGGAAACCCGATCTAAAGAAAATAGGTAAGATCTTAAAAGAGGTAAATCTTTGTGCTTTAATAAGAGTAAGATAAGCGAAAAAAAAATCAAAAGCATGAATTTAGGTATGTTTAATAGATTTTTTCCTAGTCTAAAAGCTAGGGCACAGTTGGAAGAAAGAGTTGATCTGAATAAATTTAATAGAAATGAGGAAAGATATGTTATTCCTATGCATAGAAATAACTTTTGGACTAATAAGTGGATGCAGGAGCCTAGAAAGAATTTTTGCAAATTGCAGGTCCAGCACTGTGATCCTAGTGCGCAATACAGGAGAGGTTGGGTAAATTACAAGACAAAGAGAGGATTGACACTATGTTATAACTGTAGAAGACCAGGACATATTGCTAAGGAATGCCCTGGTACAATTCCTATTTGTCTTTGTTGTAAAATTGTTGCTCATGAAGTTGAGGCTTTCCCAAGAATGATTAATAAAGTTGAACAAATGAACATGAGACAAGAAAACTATGAAGGAAGATGAGAGAATAAGAGCATGTTAGAGAATAATCAAGAGAATGATTCAAAGAAAGCTCAAACTATGTTATCACAATTGAAAGAAATGATGAATAATCACAAAGATGTCAGATTACCAGAGACCTTGAAGGTAAAATAGCACATAAATGAAAGAATAGGAGACTTTGACATAGATTGTTTCTTGTATGAGGAAACACAAGTGAATATTATGACAGAATGCACTTGGAAAATTTTGGGAAATCCTACTATGGTACCATCACTAGGAATGATAGGATTTTTCAAGGGAAAGATGATAACCTTATGTGGAAGAATTACCAATGTACCTATTATTATCCATGGAACATCAACTGAAGAGGAATTTGAAGTCATTAAGTTTGTTGAGAACAACGCCTGTTTCCCACTTTTGTTACGAAAGACTTGGATTGAGAAGGATCATATCAGAAGGAAAGAAGAGGAAGAAGCTACAGAAAAGAAAAAGAAAGAACTAATGGATTTCATAGCTAGAAAAATAGATCGAATGATAGAAGAATGAGAAGTTAAGTCGAAGTAACAGAAAACAAGAGAATTAGTTGTCAAAGTTGAAAGAATGCAAGAAGGTTTGAAGGACCTATCCATGCAAGATAGAAAAATGTCCACCCTGGAATTAATAAGAGAAGGGATATTAACTTCGAACCCCTTGGAAGCACATCAGCAGTGCGAAGTCACTACACTAGGAGAAGATAAGAATAAGAATGAAAAGAGGAATCCAAAAATAGTTAGAGATACTCAGATTACAGGAAAGAAAGCAAGCAATATCAGTAAGAAGAAATCCAAGTTGAAAAATCTATAGAAAGTTACAGAGAACAAATGGAAGAGTTCGCAGTAGGTAGGTTTACAGGATTTGAACCTCATCGAAACAACAGAACCGCGCAAAATGGGATTTCTCCATGGCGAAGCTATATGATTCTCGAAGGCACCCCGACCATTAGAATGATGCTCCGTAACGGCTAGAAAATGAATTTATGGGCAAATGGACTGCATCTGGGATGTTGGTACCATGCCATAACAGACAGATTTGCATTGATGGAAGCATCCTTGCCCGTTGGAAGAATTCATTATGACGTTTGCTTATTTAACCTATTGGACACTATGTCGGGACCACTTTTTTCCACCCATGATTAACTGAGATAACAGAGAATTGATTGTGTGTCAAGTTATGTTATCAGAAACTAAGATGTTGTTTTCTGTTTGTATACCCCGCTTATCCGTTCACCTACCTCGACCTGTCTGTTAATAGTAAGAATGTCGGGCGAACCCAATGAGATAGAAAAGTTCATTGAGGAGTTTCTTAAGAAGCTGATGGATGAAAAACCTTTATCCAAAGGAGTATAGGTGTCATCGACCAGAGTACTGCAGGATTCACCTTCGACTCGACGTCATTCGGTCCGTGTCAACCTCGCGACTGAGCAGCGAAGTAAGAATCGTGGTGATCTAGCTAATGCAAAGAAAATCCCATCGATCTTACCAGATTATATCTCACCCTTGGCTAGCATGGTTAAATATGATAGCATCCCACGGGACTTTGAATACATTTTGATCACCGCGTACATCCCAAAAGTAATACGCTTAGTTAGGAGTCAGTTAAGGCAGATCCCACTACTGAAGAATAGTGATTTCAATATCATTGATAGAAATAACTATGCGATGCTTTCACCCCATAGATACTTGAGGAAGACCACTGGGAAGAAGCCTCGCCTGGTCTCACATCCATGGATTAAGGAGTTGGCATGGTCCACTATACTAAACGTGATGAAGATTCCCCATTTTGGTCGTCACCAGGAGGTTAACGCTGGCGTTAAACTCCTCTTATCGTGCTACCATGGCGGATACCTATGGCTCAAGTAGTGGATTACTATGGATTCAACGTTGATCCACCTGATTACAAGATTGAGCATGTAGGGACCCGACCCTCAGTATTTTTACCTAGGGAAGACCTTGGATCACTCCATGGAAAAGCGCATCAAGGAGGCTTATGGAGAAGTTGAAAAGGGAAAATGAAGCTAAAAGGTAGCCTCTATCTAGGATGATGTAGTGCGCCTCACTTGAGAACTCGTAGCTAGCAATCTTGTAAGAAAGAACTAGCCCACACAGGTCACTGGGTTCGTGGTGGACCTTGCAGGAAAATCTGTGGCGGGAATGCAGATGAATTGGGTGAGTTACCTCATCAATGAGCTTGAGAAAGACTGTCGCGAAGATCAACATTAGGGATACGAGTTCCACTTTAGTTGGTTGCTTGTATTGATTGCATTTGTCACTTAGCAAATGCCGGAAGGGGCCACCTTCCCTAAGATTGAACCATCAGAGTTGTTGGCTGCTAAGTTCTCAACCTTGTGGTACACCAACGACATGTCAAAGCAATGGCAGTCAAATGTTGTGTTCCATGTGTATTATCAGCAACTGAAGGTTGCCATCGAGTCATTCCCACACATGAAACTGTGCACCCTACACCAGTACAGACCGATAGCCAAGTTTCACATAGATCCACATTTTATCTATATAAATGCATGCAGATATAAGAGCAAGGAGGAGCTACAGTCATATTACAAGTTGAAAGACGAAGACATGGAGCAGATAAAGAAGGAGTGGCTAGAGTATTTCCGTGTACTGGTTGATGATTGTTGGCACAGGGGCAGACCCAGGGTTCAACGCTTCAGCAGTGCACCAACAAAACCCTAACTATCGGCCCTTTCAGCAACACCTACGAAGCAGGAGAAGTCTCACCTGAGGCAGGGGAAGCGGGTTTTACAGGACTCTGGTGTCTGTAACCATGCTGGGACATAGATCTGTGATTACAATTACTTCGCAGAGTACTTAAGAACAAAATGCATTTGCTTATCATCTTCATTCACATCGTAAAACAAACCCTAAGGATAGATCAACACAGTACCAATGACCAAATACACATTGCACTTAGCATCATAAGTTAGATCTATCATGTTCAACATAAATAAGGCACTAAGCATTCATATATCTATCTATCATACATAACAATCAATGCACTGAGTAGATCCACGGCATAAACATCATAGCACAAATAAAACCATCAACACATGATATACGTGGTTCATCCCAGCGTGGGGATATGTCCAACAACTACTTCTTCTTATTCTTTATTAGGCTTCAATCTCTTACATTTATCTTCTCATGTGCACTAAGCCATAGAGCCAAGCTTCACACCAGACAGGTGATCTGTGCACTAAGCACCAAATCCACCTTTCCAAAATCAGGTCAAGCACAGATCCAACTCCTCTACTAAGAACATAGCCTTACATACACAGTTTGTTTCACTGAGAAACTCAGAACTACTTGCACTTATCCTTTCAAGCTATCGACTCCTACATCCCTCGTTCTACAATACATCCTTACTTATTTATACTTTTACATTTACAAAAAGGCCTAATCATGGGTAAACCCATGGGCCGACATCCCATAACCTATTACAAAACCCTAAGAACCCCATATTGGGTCCATAAATCCAACAAAACAAGTGAGATCCGTGATCTTAGCTTTGCCTAGGCACTCCATCTTTGACTAGCCTATCGAAGTCCAAAAAGGTGGTCAAAACTGACAAATGTTTCCTCAAAACTTGATCAAGGGCCAACAGGCCCCCAACACTCACCTATGACTCGTCCTGAGTCACTCAGGTCTGGGCAGCACTGCTTTGAAGGCCTCGAGCTTAGCTTGAGCTACCTTGACTTGTTGCTTCGCCTGAGCCTCCTACTCAGTGAGCTCTTGTATCATCTTCTCTATAATAGGCCCTTCCAGGTGTTGTCCCACCGTCACAACCACTTGGTCCAGTTGTGAACCTTGTCCTTAGACCTGTTCAAACACCACACAAGCTTCATCCTGCACCGGTTGTAGCCTCTGTGTGACTTTCATTACTCTTCCCTGGATGGCATTAATCTATTTTTAGACTGCACGCTACTCTTGTGATCTCTTCATTCTCTCGACTGTAGTGAGTAACTTCATCTACGCCTAAACTTTCAGTGCCTTCTACTGCACCTCTTGTAGCAGTGCTCCTAGTTTCCTTAGCTCTAGATCTTCTGCGAGGCATTCATAAGTCTGCGCACTTTTGATGCTCAGATGCTTGCATTATGAGGTGACGACTCTGATCCTTTCTACTGTGCTCTTAGCGGCTTCCTCTCTCTGGTCATGCACCTCCTATGGAGAGCTTGGTACTTCTTGGATTTCCATTTCCGTTACCCTTTCTTGAAGTTGTTAGATGGCCTCAGCGAGCTTCATCACATGAACCTTGACTCACTCATGTTCCTCCTATGCCAAACCTGGCATGGATAGAATTGATTTACTCACCGCTTCTTTCACTACAGTCTTCTCTTCGAGCAGTTGGTCCTTCTCCCTCTATATATTTTCTTTATCTTCCTCGATCATTGCCCAGAACTCATCTCTCTCATTTTCATAAGTGGTTACACAGTAGCGTGAAACTCATAATTGCTCCAAGATCTCTTCTTTTTCTTGTTTCAAGGCTACAGTAGCCTTCTCCTTCTCTTATTGGACTCGCTAAAGTCGAGCCTCTGTTGCATCTACAAGTTTTCAAAGTTGGTATTCTTCATCCCCCAACTCTGCAGTCTCTGATGAGGAAGGCACAGTAGGTACTGCGCGGATAACTTGGATAGCTCGTTGTATCTCCTTCATCTCCTTCTCAACCTTTACATACATCTCTTCCTTCTTTGCTCCATATCTCTACAAGATATCTTTGGATGCGTCCTCCATTGCTCCATAGACTAGACCAATATCATCCTCTGTGAGCGTGGCCTCTAGCTGGGGCTTACTGGCGTGGGTCTTCTTTCTTGCTGAGGGTTTCTGCAAAGAAACCTTCCTTTTCTTTGGTGTGTCTGCCTCGGTAGGGGGATCCTTTGGTGGTGTAACTTCACCTTCTCCTTTCTTTTCTCCTTCTTCCCCTCCTACTTCTTGATTTACTTCATCTCCTCCTCCTCCTCATGTGGGCGAGCTAGGTCCACTTTCTTCCGAGGCATCATCCTCCTCATTAATCTCTATGTTTTCAACTTCCTCCTTTTTATTTTTCTTCTTCGCACTTAACTATCCTGCATGCTCCAACTGGGTGACCAAGGGGATTTCTATGATGTCATGGTTAGATATTTTTGCATCATCAACCGGTACAAGGAACTCCTCCGACCACTCCTTCATGATTTGCTCCATGTCTTTGCCTATCAGTTTGTAATAGGATTGTAACTCTTCCTTGATCTCGTCTATGCACACAGTGATATAAATAAAATGTGGATCTGCGCGGAACTTATCTAGTGGTCTATACTGGTGCAATGTGTGTGGTTTCATGCATGGGAACGACTCAATGGAAAACTTTAGTCGCTGATAGTAGGCATGGAAAATTGTGTTCGACTGCCATTGCTTTGACATGTTATTTGTATACCATAATGTTGAGAACCTTGCGTCCAACGGCTCCGAAGGTTCAATCTCTGGGAAGGTAGCTCTTTCTAGTATTTTCCAAGTGACAAATGCAATCAACACAAGTATCCAGCTGAAGTGGAAATCGTATCCTTGATCCTGCACTTCACGATAGTCCTTCTCAAGCTTGTTGATGAGGTAACTCGCTCAATTTATCTGCATCCCCTCGACACATTTTCCTGCGAGGTCCACCACAAACTCGGTGACCTACATTGGGTGATTCTTTCTTACAAGCTTCCCATCTATGAGTTGGCAAGAAAGGCACACTGCGCCATCCTGGATAGAGGCTACCTTGTAGCCTCTCTTTCCCTTCTCAACTTTTTTGTATGCCTCCTTTATGTGTTGTGTCAGGGAGAAATCTGAGGTCTTCCTTAGGTAGAACTGTTGAGGGTCAAGTCCCTGCATGCTCAATCCTGTGATCAAGTGGATCAGCGTCGGATCCACATTAATATTCCTGTCGAGCCATAGGTATCCACCATGATAGCACGACAAGAGGAGTTTAACGCAAGCATTAACCTCTTGATGTCGACCAAAATGAGTAATGTTCATCACGTTAAGTATCGTGGACTATGCCAACTCCTTTATCCATGACTGGGAGACAATGTGAGGCTTCTTCCCAGTGGTATTCATCAAATATCTATAGGGTGCAAGCATGGCATCGTTATTTATGTCTACAAGGTTGAAATCATTGTTCTTCGGTAGTGGGATCTACCCCAACTGACTTCCCACTACACGTATTCCCTTCGAAATGTATGCGGTGATCAATGTGTACTCGAAGTCCCATGGAATGTTGTCGCAGTTAATCACGCTAGCCAACAGCCGGATGTAATTAGGTAAGATCGACGGGATATGCTTCGCATTAGCCAGATCGTCGCGATGCTTACTTTACTTCTCAGTCATGTGGTTAGTATGGCTCGAATGTCATTCAATCAAAGGGGAAGCCTGCATTTCCCTGGTCGATGATGCCTATATTCCTTCAGACATAACTTTATCATACATAAACTTCTTCAAAAACTCTTCGACAGAATTCTCTACCTCAATGCGCTCAATCGACATTCTTACTATTAACAAATAGGTCGAGGTGGGTGAACGGATAGCGGGGTAAGAAAAAGGAAAGCGATGTATGATAACACAGCTCGACACACAATCACTTCTCTTCTTGTCTTAGATAATCACAAGTATCCAAAAGTGGTCCCGACTCAGCGTCTGATGGGTTAAATAATCAAGCATTGTAATGGATTCTTCCACCGGGCACAAATGCTTCCCTCAATGTGAATATGTTCGTTATGGCACAGTCTCAATGTTCCAAACGCAGTCTATTCACCCATAAATGTGTTTCCTAGCCATTCTGGAGCGTCGTTCTAATGGTTGGGGCACCTGCAATGGTCATATAACTTCACTGAGGCGAAGTCCCATTCTGCGCGATTGTGCTGCTCCGGAGAGGTTCAGATCCTACAAGCCTGCCTCCTGTGAAGTTTTCTCTATAACTTCTTGTAGTTTTTCTAACTTGGATTTCTTCTTACTGAAGTTTCTTGCCTTCTTTCCTGTGATCTGAGTCTCTCTAACTTTTTATGGAATTCTCTTTCCATTCATATTCTTATCTTCTCCTAGCGTAGTGACTTCACATTGTTGATGTACTCTCAAAGGGTTCGAAATTAATATTCCTTCCCTTACCACTTTCTGGATCGATATACTTTATTCTTGCATGGATAGGTCCTTCAAACCTTCTTTCTTTCTTTTAACTTTGACAACTAATTATATTGCCTTATGTTGCTTCGACTCAACTTCTTGTTCTTCTATCAATCGATCTATTTTTCTAGCTATGAAATCCCTTAGTTCATGCTTTTTCTTTTCTTTAGATGCATCCTCTGCTTTCCTTATGATCTGATCTTTCTCAATCCAAGTCTTACCTAGAAAAAGGGGGAAAGGGGCGTTGTTCTCAACAAACTTAATGACTTCAAATTCCTCTTCAGTTGATGTTCCACGGATGATAGCAGGTACATTAGTAATTCATCTACATAAAGTTATCATCTTTCCTATGAATAAACCTATTGTTCCTAATGAAGATACTATAGTAGGCTTTCCCAAATTTTCCCAAGTGCTTTATGTCATAATATTCACTTGTGTTTCATCATCCAAGACACAGTCTATGTCGAAGTCTCCTATTCTTGTATCTATGCGTTGTTTTTCTTTCATGATTTTTGGTAAACTAGCATCTTTGTAATCATTCATCATTTCTTTCAGTTGTTCTAATGTAGTCTGAACTTTCTCTTATTCTTTCCCTTGATGATTCTTTAACATAATCTTATTCTCTTGACTTCCTTCATAGTTTTCTTGTCTCATGTTCATTTGTTCTACTTTAGCAATCATTCTTGGACAATCCTCAACTTCATGATCAATAATTTTACAACAAAGACAAATAGGATCTTCACCAGGGCATTCCTTAGCAAGATATCCTAGTCTTTTTTAGTTATAACATAGGGTTAATGCTCTCTTTCTTTTTCTATACTATGCACTAGGGTCACAGTGTTGGACCTGCAATTTGCAAAAATTCTTTCTAGGTTCCTCCATCCACTTATTAGTCCAAAATTTCTTTCTATGCATAGGAATAACATATATTTCTCTATTTCTATCAAATTTATTCATATCAACTCTTTCTTCTAACTGCAACCTAGCTTTCAGAATCGGACATAATATATCAAACATACCTAGATTCATGCTTTTGAAACAAAAATTTCCACTTATCTTACTCTATCAAAGCATAAATTTTTACCTCTTTCAAGATCTTACCTCTTTTCTTCAGATCGGGTTTCTTTCTTAGCACAGAGCTTCGCAAGTCAAGTAGAGTACTGCTCACTACAGCAACAAATCTGTGCACAGAGCTCCTCTTTTCTTTCATTTCCCAGCAATCACAGTTTCAAGTACCATCAATGGAACCATTTTTTGGCGCAGGGGTAGACCCAGGGTTCAACGCTTCAGCAGTGCACCAACAAAACTCTAACTACAAGCCCTTTCGGAAACACTTGTGAAGCAGGCGAAGTCTCACCTGAGGTAGAGGCAGGGGAGGTT
This sequence comes from Picea glauca, assembly GCA_000966675.3. Classification (NCBI taxonomy): domain Eukaryota; kingdom Viridiplantae; phylum Streptophyta; class Pinopsida; order Pinales; family Pinaceae; genus Picea; species Picea glauca. The sequence goes on from JZKD02S2116915.1 coordinate 890,698, forward strand.
ACAGGACTTAGGTGTCTGTAACCAAGTTGGGACACAAATATTTGATTACAATTACTTCGCAGAGTACTTAAGAACAACATGCATTTGTTTATCATCTTCATTCACATCGCAGAACAAACCCTAAGGATATATCAGTGCAATACCAATGACCAAATACACATCAAACTTAGCATCATAAGTTAGATCTAGCATGTTCAACATAAATAAGTCACTAAGAATTCGTAGATCTATCTATCATACATAAAAATCAATGCACTAAGCATATCCACAACATAAACATCATAGCACAAAGAAAACCATCAACACATGATATACATGGCTCATCCCAGCATGGGGATACGTCCAACATCTACTTCTTCTTCTTTATTAGGATTCAATCTCTTACATTAATATGCTCCTGTGCACTAAGCAATAGAGCCAAGCTTCACACCAGACATGTGATCTATGCACTAAGCACCAGAGCCACCTTCCCAAAATTAGTTCAAGCATAGAGCCAACTCCTTTACTAAGCACAGAGCCTTACATAAACAGTTTGTTTCACTAAGCAACTCAGAACTACTTACACTTAGCCTTTCAAGCTATCGACTCCTACATCCACCATTCTACAATACATCCTTACTTATTTATACTTTTACATTTACAAAAAGGACTAATCATGGGTAAACCCATGCGTCGACATCCCATAACCTATTACAAAACCCTAAGAACCCCATGTTGGGTCCACAAATACCACAAAACAAGTCAGATTCATGACTTCGTCTCCTCCTGGGCGCTCCATCTTCGACCAGCCTGTCAAAGTTCAAAAAGGCATCAAACCTGACCAATGTTTCCTCAAAACTTGGTCGAGGGCCAACAATGATGCAAAAATTTCCGACGTTGACATCATAGGAATCCCCCTCGTCACCTGGGTTGAGTATGTAGGACAGTCCAGTGTGAAGAAGAAGAAGAAAAAGGAGGAAGTTCAAAATATAGAGACTGATGAGGAGGACAGCACCTTGGAAGAAAATGGATCTGGCTCATTGGGAGGAGGATATGAAGTAAATGGAGGAGGAGGGGATGAAGGAGAAGGGGAAGCTACACT
>JZKD02S2116915.1:962355-978329 GCA_000966675.3 Picea glauca
TTTTACTATGCCCCGTCGTGGATGTGTGACAAAATGTCTCAAAGTCAGCTTGCACGTTCTGTCCGAGAAGAAAATTAAGATTTGAATCTCTGGCTATGAATGTCCCAGTGAAGAGTGAAGAAAAGGGTAATCTTAAAATCAGAAAGCTGCATCATTGGACTTCAAATTCTCAGATTTCTCAAAGGAATTCTTCTACTTAATGGAAATATAATACTAAATCTAAAAGGGTTTCAGGTAAATCTCAAGATTTGATGATAATAATAATAATTGCACCGAGAGAAGCAAGGTGCTCTTACAAACTGAGATGGAAGAAATGTCCCTGTAACTTATATGTAAAGTTAATAAATTAAAAAAAAAAACAATGTCCAACGTATAATATCAAAAAATACAAAAAAGAAGATTAACTATTTAATCTTTTAATTGCAATAACTTAAAATAAATAAATTAGAATAAGATCCATCTAAACCCTGGATTTTTTCAGATAAAAGATGTTTGCACCCTATTTTCTGTTTATCCCCGGTACTTAAAATAAATAAATTAGAATAAGATCCATCTAAACCCTGGATTTTTTCAGATAACAGATTTTTGCACCCTATTTTCTGTTTTCTCAAAGGAATTCTTCTACTTTATGGAAATCTAATACTAAATCTAAAAGGGTTTCAAGTAAATTTCAAGGTTTGATGATAATAATAATAATTGCATGGAGAGAAGCAAGGTGCTCTTACAAACTCCCCCGGATGGGGTGATAGGGCGGATGACGAGAACACGTGGGCGCAAGAGGGGAGGCGGTGGCATGGCTCGCACCGGCCCGCATCAAAACGCCATTAATTAGAAATGAATTCCCACATTTGCATTCAAACGCGGAGCCTGTCCGCACAAGGGGAGGGTACTCGCACTCAGTCTCAGACTTTAATGGTGGATAGGATGGCGGTGGCTATCGGAATAAGCATACTGCTCGGGCTCATAGCATGCATTGCACCTCTAAGCTGCCGAGCGCTCTCGAGAACCCCTGTCTCACAGCAGAATTGGGATCGCCGTGCTTTAGCTTTCGCCAGCCTGGTGCGGCCGCTTCGCTTGGCCGCACTGTCACCCTGCAACGCCATGCCAAGACTTCGAGGAACACCACGAAGGGGGGCTGCTTGGCATGCAGCGAAATCTCGACGCAAAAGAAAAGAGAAGTTTGAAAGGGCAATTGCAGTGGTAGCCAGACGAAGAAGAATGCGGGGGATGGCAATTGTTGAAGAAGAGATCCTGGTCGAAGGCATAGCCAGCCCCCCTGCGCATACTCTCTTCACGGTCCCGGAGAATTGGCACCCCCGCACGCATTTTGGCTTCGACAGCACTCCAGGAATGGCAGGTGGAACGAGCTCTCAGGGCGGCATCAGCAAAGAAGAACACTACTCTCCCTGCTACATAGAGGAGGAAGCTCCTCCTGAACCTGCCAGAGCAGACAGGGAAGGCAACAAGCACGGCGCGACCGCAGACACCCCGCAGGCACAGCCACCCTCGGCCGACGAAGGTTATCTCAACCTCATCTTTGAGGTGCGGACTCTACTCGACGACCAGACTTTTCGCATCATGCGGCTGGAGCAGAGGATGGACATGTTTTTTTGCGGCGCATTCACGAGCTACGCCGAAAAAACAATGCCCGACTTGCAGCCGAGCCTACGCCTTCCCAGCGCGATGGCGACACACTGCGGACCACGACACTCCAACTGGCACAGAGGTTATTTGATGTTTCGACCCGGCCCTTGTTTATGGTTTTGTTTACTTAGTCTATGTCGATGGACAGTTAGCTTTCCTTATGTCTCAGTCATAGATAACAACAATAGACTTATGCTGCTAGCGGCTACTCCTGGTTTCCTCCGGGCAGGAGTTAGCAATGCCCATTTTGTCGATTACAGACTTCACTGTAACTATTATGCCACATGGACAGGGATGTCCAGCTGTCTCGGTTTCCTACTCAGGCGAGACAGCTGGCATCCCCCACAGCACTGTATTTTGTCACTGTTAATATAAAGGCTCCAACTCTTTTTTACTTAAAAAAAAAAAGGTGCTCTTACAAACTGAGATGGAAGAAATGTCCTGTAACTTATATGTAAAGTTAATAAATTAAAAAAAAAATCAATGTCCAACATATAATATCAAAAAATACAAAAAAAGAAGATTACCTATTTAATCTTTTAATTACAATAACTTAAAATAAATAAATTAGAATAAGATCCATCTAAACCCTGGATTTTTTCAGATAACAGATGTTTGCACCCTATTTTCTGTTTATCCCTGGTGCTTAGTAGACTCGAGTTAAAGGATCTATGCTGCTACCGCTACTATTAACGATAACAATAATAATTATTCAACAGGTGAAGCCAATGGAATCAGCAACAAAGACAGTTGTTGTTAAATGGCGAAGAAAGTCGCATGTGAGACCACCAGCCGAGGTTCATTTCCCAAGATGCATGAAGAATCAGTTGGGGTCAGGTGCAAGTCCTCAGTGAATTTTATGAAAGAGTACCATGTTAGGGAAGTTGGGGGTATTTTTTTCAAAAGTACCCTTGTTATGCATCTTAGCACGAAAAAAGAGCCCTAGGATAACGGGTCAACATTTAACACGTTTCTTGTCTGACAAAAATAACTGGAGGCAATACTTGAAGAAAATGACAGTAATCCAGTAAAAATTGATTTTCTCTGATGAAATTGTATATATCAGATGAATAGACTGCATAATCCAGGTGAGGTAGGGATTTTAGAGGGTACTGAATCCATCAATGCAGTGAAATCTGTAATTACAGTAAATTTGATGATGAATTTCAGCAAAAATTGCATTGCCAAATTCTGGTGAGAGCAAATTGGCAAGTAGTTGGCCTGCTTTCAGCTGTAACATATCTTCTTCATATTGGGCATACTGGGCTGTAGAGTGCATTTCATTTACCTCAGCGCAATTAAGCTAAACTAAAAATTCTTTACCTCATCTACCTTAGGTCCATCTTCACCCTGGGTTTTTTAGCAGCTAAACTTTAAGACATGTTGGGTATTTTTTTCCAAAAGAGAACCCCTGTTAGGACATGTTAGCTAAAACAAAGTGCTTGTAATAAATGCTTATCATTATTATAGGAAGGTGAAATAGAAAAAAAAAATAATGCACATACCTGTCGCCAATGGGCTTTGTGAAAATCTGCAAGAGCACTCCTTGATCATCCCTATCGACCAAAATCCCCAACTCGTCGCATTCCTCCATCTGCTTCTCAGTCAAGATATCTGCAACCCTATTTCTCAGATTCTTATAATAAGTGGGGGGAGGCTTGGGCATGAACTCAAACCCTCCAATATCACTGCGCATGCGCATCTCCTTCAGCGTAGAGAATATATCAGAGCAAATAAGAGCCAAATGCTGCAATCCGGGGCCCTCATTGTGCTCCAGATAAGTCTGTATCTGTGACTTCCTTTTAGTGCCAAACACGGGCTCATTCATGGGCAACAGAACCATTTCATTATTGCTCGCCAACACCATTGAATTCAGGCCACTCTCTGCAGTCCCGACGTCTTCTGCCGTAAACTCGGCAAAACGGTGAAACCCGGTAAACTTCGCCACATATTCGACGGCTTCCTCCAGTTTCTCCACATTTCCTACAGCATGATCGACCCGAATGATCCCGTAGGACAGCGGAATCGACTGAACGGGCTCGTAATTGGGCAAAAAGGGGCCCTCGAAACCGTCCTTGCTGACAAAACGAAGGACCACGTCTCCGTAAAGCTTAACCTCCGACATACAAACCTTCCCGCCCGTGGCCTCGTCGACCAGATCACGTGGCTCCAGCACAGCCACGGCACCGTTCTCCACGCTCTTCTGGAAAGCGTCTCCAGCATCTTCGACAAGCACCCCCACGGCTCGGACCGCTAACCCATGCTTGGCAAAGAATCTCCGCGCCTCGTCGGAATCGAAAGCCGGGTGGGGCATTCTGGTCAAGGACTGGTCGATTTTCGAAGAATAAGGCGCGGTAAAGACGAACATGAGATCGTTGGACTGTATGGCAAAGCTGCAATATGTCTGATTTCCGGTACTCTGATCGGACTTGGCGACCACCTGCATGCCTAAACCCCATGAGAAGCGCTTGTGGGTATTGGTGGCATCGCCGCACCAGAACTCAATATGGTGGAATCTCTTCACTTGAAAGCGATCGCTCATGGGATTGCRGCGAACAAAGTTGTTGTATCCCACCAGCTTGAAGCTCTGGCTCGCATCCTTCCCCATTGTTTCTTGCCCTAAATTCCTCAAAATTTCTCTGCAAATTTTCCGTTCCTGAGTCGATGGGTTTCGATTCTGRTGAGATTGTTTCWTTATATATAAGRACGGAGGCGGGAGGAATTAGATGGGATTGATTACGTGATAGCCTGTCCTGCCATGGATTAGATCGCCAAGTGTGCTGATTCTGATTCGGATGGATAATGGATCCAATTGAACCCATAACTCTTTTCAAATTGGACACGTAACCTGATGATAGAAACTCCTGGTCGATGCCCTTCCTCGTCTGTGAGTCGGACCGTAGACAACCTAATCCTAAAACCCCGGGCATGGCCTGATTTTCATTTTTTAAGGGCCGGCAAATCTTATTTTTGCCAATAGAACCCACTTTAAATCTTCAACACCCTCTCGGTTGTTGATATGTAGTGTAAAAATTTTAATTAGTTAATTTTAATATTTGTGGATTATTACTAAAATAATTTACGGGGATAAGAACGTTTGCGTGGACAATGTGCCCACCTGATTTTAGTTTTTTTAATACGCGACGTGACTTATCGGGATTTGTGGTCTGTGGGATAACGCGTATTGCGTTTTGGTTTTTTTGGACAGATTTTGGGATAATGTTTATTGTGTTTTTTTTTTTTTTTTTAACAGTTTTGGGATTTTTTTTTTTAGTAATTTGGTTATTTTTAAGGTTACTGTGTCAAATCAGACACTAAATTGGTGTATGAGATTCATCTTCACAGTGAAATCTACGGAGATACAAAGTGTAATTTAAGACGGTTTTTGTGAGTAGAAATAAATTTGATGGATAAATTGTTTATCATGAGATAATTTGTTGGGTATCAAAATTTCCACATTAAAATTCTTTGGAATATATGATATATGATGAGTAAATTGTTTGTTATAAGGTAATTTGCCCATTAAATATGATCCAAAAATAAAAGTTCAGTTGTTATTAAAATTATTTAAAATGTATAGTAAGGTTTAATAAATTTGATATGAGTGTCAAATTCAATGGAGTGAGTGGAATAAGTGGAATAGCACCGAAAATTATTATTGAAATTCCAAAAAAAAAATTGTTAAAATTATATTTTTATTTGATTGATGTAAAATTTGACAATAATATTTTGTTCTGTCATTTTAATTATATCCAAATTGTTTAAATTTTAAAAATATGAATATATGATGATTAAAATTGTTTAAATTTTGAAAATATGATGATTAAAATTATTTAAATTTTGAAATAATGAATATATATATAAAAATTGTTTAAATTTTGAAAATATAAATTTATCATAATGAAACTTTATTTTTATTTTTAAATTAAAAAAAATTGAGTTTTATTAACTCATTTCATTTATGAGCAATTTGAAATAGCTTTTGATAAGAAATGGGTAAATTGAGCAATTTGAAATAGCTTTTGATAAGAAATGGGTAAATTGATTGTTAGGAGACAATTTGCCTATTAAATATGATCATACTAACCAAAAAAAATTGGAATACCTTATATATTTAATAAATTAATTGGAATACCTTATATATTTAATAAATTTGATATATTTGATGGGTAAAATTAATTTCAAATTCAAACTTTGTAAATTTTGATATATTTGATGGGTAGAATTAATTTCAAATTCAAACTTTGTAAATTGTAAATGGAATAGGGAAATAAGCAAATAATTTTTCATTTTTTTTTTAAATTATTATTTAATTTTATAGAAATTTAGTCTAGTTAAATCGTGAAAAAAATACTCATAATATTAAATTTGTCTAGTTATTAACTCATTTCATTTTTGAGCAATTTTAAGTAGGTTTTGATAATCATTGGAAATAAAGCAATTTGAATGCCCCATATTAAACTTCAGTTAAATAAGCAAATAATTTTTCAATTTTTTTTTTTAAATTATTATTTAATTTTGATAGAAATTTTGTCGTAAAAAAAATACTCATAATATTAAATTTGTCTAGTTATTAACTCATTTCATTTTTGAGCAATTTTAAGTAGATTTTGATAATCATTGGAAATAAAGCAATTTGAATGCCCCATATTAAACTTTAGTTAAATAAGCAAATAATTTTTCAATTTTTTTTTGTAAAAATTATTATTTAATTTTGATAGAAATTTTGTCGTGAAAAAAATACTCATAATATTAAATTTGTCTAGTTATTAACTCATTTCATCTTTGAGCAATTTTAAGTAGGTTTTGATAATCATTGAAAATAAAGCGATTTGAATGCCCCATATTAAACTTTAGTTGATTGATGTTCACCACAATTACTCATTATTTATTTTTTAATGTACTTCTTATTTCATTTTAGTTGGTGGATGTTCACCACAATTAATCATTATTTATTTTTTAGTTTATTTAAGAATCTTAAAGTGGTAAGGTCTAAGAGATCAATATAAATTTGCATTTTCAATAATGAAAATTTGCAACTTATTATTTAAAAACTAAGATTTAAAAAGTTTGTAAATAATTTGAATCAATTACGGGGTGGCAGGAGCGGGAGGGGTCATCATTTGTCCACTAGGAAATCAAGCACTCTCCTTCCATTGGAGCCTTGGAATCACAACCAATAACCAAGCCGAAGCTTATGCCCTATACCAAGGTCTTATTCTCGCTAAAAGTCTAAGCATCCACTCCCTCTCGGTGATCGGTGACTCTAAGATTATTATAAACCATGCACGCAAAGGATCCCAACCCCTGAATATTTACTTAAAGGCCATACTCCAACGAATTTCGACAACTATCAATCACTTCTCCAATATCTCCCTCTTCCATGTCCTCCAAAGAAACAATCCAATGGCTGACACCCAAGCAAATCTGGCCATCGTCCCGGAGAAAGGCACGTTAGTAGTCAATGGCCTCACACATTACAAACCCATCCCATGACCATGTCACAAATCTGTCAGGCTCTTGACGCATGGCAACCAACACACCTTCCCACTCAGTGAGACACTTGGAATTTCTTAGCCTGGGTCATGAACTTGTCCTGTCATAAAGCCTCCCCACTGCCCCCAACATCTAACACACTTGGCAGTTGCCACAAGCTACCTCACCTCACCTCTCAACACCTAGACGCCTCCCCCCTCACCTCAACGTGTGTCACCCTGCTCTTTATCACCTTCTCCCCCAACTTGGGAAGTCATTTCGTCGTCCCTACGACTGCTCCTACGCGTGGAATCAAGGCCTGGAGTGGGAGGAACCTATTCAACATGACGCCTCGGGCGTACTATGTATTGATTTCAGGTAATGTGAACAGTACCAATATCAGCAGCAGTTATGGCTGCAGCTCACGTTCAAAATCAGGAAATCGGATCTGTTCGTTGAATCCAGCAAGGATGATGGAGCATATTAGAGGAGGTGTGGCTCATTTCGTAGGCATACTCCATACTTCATATAGCAGAGCGGATCTCACTCCTCCCTTGAGAACAGATACAGACTCTCACATAATACAGACAGACAGTGCAAGGAAATTTGGCAAAATGAGAAGGAGTTGTGGCAATCAGCGCGCAGTTTCAATGGAAGAGCACGATGAAAAACCTACAAATTCAACTCAGAGCTCTCTTAGCCCAAGTTCTATTCATAACTGAAATTACCATCCAGCATCGGGGAGAACAACAAAGGAACAAGGATGAATGTGAAGCGTCAAGGCAACAGATAGAAGCTCTTCAATTTGTGGTTGGGCTTGCGTCGCCTTCAGCCTCCCCGACTACAACCATATCCAATGGAGCTTCCTCGCCAGGACCTCGACTACGACTGGATCTAAATTTGCGGCCTCCAACAGAAAAAGACTCCTCTGCACTGGACCAAAACAAATTTTAAGTGTATGTTGTGTTTCATTATGCTTTTATTAAGATCTTTTTGCATGATTTTCACTGTAGATGCTCAAATAGGATTTAGCATACTAGAAAGCACTGCCCCTGCTCACCACTTCCTTCTAGGAGCATAAAGGGGAGTGAATTTTGTTTTCTACAACTCCTGTAGCACATATTTTGTACTCATCCTGCGTTTACTCGCAATTTTTTTAATATAAACTTTACTCTGTTTCTGTTAGAAAAAAACAATTTGAATCAATTTAAATGTTCAAATTGCAATCTAAACAATAAATAAAAATAAGCTAAAAAATGGATAAACTCAGTTTTTTTATTAAAAAATTTAGAAAAAAAAATTTGAAATTTATAGTTCCACTTAATTAATTGATGAAAACTTTGGTTATGAAATTTTTTCATAATAAATAATTTAAATAATCAAAATTTAAGAAAAAATAAAATAATATTATAATGAAACTTTACTTTGTAAAACTCATTTAAAATAATGAACAATATTTTTTTTATTCATTGATATAACCACAATCATAATAAATTTTAGTTCATTTTAAAATAATTTAAATAATCAAAATTTAAGAAAAAATAAAATAATATTATAATGAAATTTTTCTTTGTAAAACTCATTTAAAACAAAGTTACTAGATAGCATATACCTGTCGAATATAATAATGAAAGTATTGTTTAAAGAGATAGGGAGAGAAGGAGTAGGTATGAAATGATTAGATGGCAGAAATATTTATTACAATAACATTGGAAGGCAGCAATAAGGCTTCAAAGTTTTTGGCCAATAAAATATCAAATAAATGAGATTTAAAATTGGATGGTACCTAAGGTAAATTGTATTCTTTAGGTTCAAGGCCAAGTCAACATCTTAACAACAATCTAATTACAAAGAGAAAACATGTCATAGAGTGAGATGTACACCTAGGTGATGGAGGAAACAACTTTTCCTATCAAGCACTCGTGCTACACCCAATTGACAAGATTAAATCATTATGGTGTGCAATGACTCTTGATTCATCCAAGAATTAGATTATGATATTACAACATTCAAGTGTAGAGTTTGTCTTGAGATAAGGCATATAAAGTTTGCTTCCCAAAGGAAAAGTCTCTTAGGAAAAGAAAGGGGAAATTACAAACCTATATGTTGGAAACACTATGAGATGAATCCCTATAGGGGAAACTTTAGAAAAAGGTGAATAAAGCATGGAGCATCAATAAATGTCCCAACCCTCCCTTTGAGGTATGTGACATAGATATGGATTTGTTTATGTTAAGGGACTTGGGTTGGGGTATGCAAGTTAACATGATTGAAAACCCCTCAAGGGGAATGAGGTGACACAAATTGAATAATTTAGATCTAGAAAGGGAAATGATCCCTTTGACCAAATCAAAGGAAGAAATGTAAATGGTGTTACTAGAGCTTCCATCAACCTCAATTGTATCGTTTGAATGGAAATAAATCAAAATGAAGAAGGGGGGAAAGGTAATCTCATTAATGCATGATATCTACAACCAACATAGATCTGTCTTAACATCATATCTATCATGTACTGGGAGGGATCAAATCCTTGGAGGTGCAAACCTTTCCTCAAGTTTTGCAATCTAAAAAAGGTTTGTATCTTAAGAGATTTAATCCCTCTTAACACATGATAAATCCAAAATTAATATGTTGATATACTATTTAAAATAATGTTGTTAGAACACTTATATGAATAGAAACAATTATTTTGTCTCTTTCATTCTTTTATCTCTTTCATTCAATAAAAATCACTCCAAAAAAATTGATTTTAAATATTAATTTATTTACAACCTTATTTATCACTTATAAATTGATGAATAAATAAGTTAATTATAAAGGATTACATTTACTTTAATTCACATGAGCCTTAAAGAATCATGTCATCTTCGAATTCTAGAATCATTTCATATGTGAAAACCCACGTTTAACGAACCCTAAAGAGGTTATATCCACCACAAGATTGATGTTGATTCTACAAAAGCACATGAACACCATAGAGGAAAGTTGGTGAAAACATACTCGAGGGGAAGCATTGTCATTACTTTATTGGTGACTTCTACAAAGAACATCGTTGTCTTCTTTTTCTTTTTTGATGTGTTATCTTCTTTATCAAAATTTGTTTCCAATAAATAATGAATTTAATTTAATATATATCACTTTCATCTCTATTACCATTCCATTAAATTAAATTAAATTAAATTATATTATATATATAAAAAGTTGATCACAAAAGTTAATCAAATTCTTGTCATCAACTTTTATTTAAATTTAAAACTATTAAGTTAAGTAAATTTTATTACAAAAGTTAATTAAACTCTTGTCGTCAACTTTTATTTAAATTTAAAACTATTAAATTTAATAAATTTTATTGAAGTTATAGTTTTTCATACATGAAGATACAATGTCTATTGGATGAAAGGTATAGTAAAGATTTATAAACTATGTGGACATCCATACATATGGTGTAATAACAAAATGATTAATTGGCACATCCACATTTCAAGGTTCATTTTTTTCAACTACCCCTTTTGTGATAATTGATATGAAGGTTAGATTGCATCTTAAGTTTAAAGAAGGTAAGAATGGGTAAGAATAGATTGAGCAATCAACTAAATGGGTCAATAAAGTCATTTTTTTTAATTGAAGTTATAGTTTTTCATGCATGAAGATACAATGCCTAATGAAAGGTATAGTAAAGATTCATAAACTATGTAGACATCAACACATATGGTGTAATAACAAAATTATTAATTGGCACATCCGCATTTCAAGGTTAATCTTTTTCAACACGTTCAAAGAAGGTAAGAATGGATTGAGCAATCAACTAAATGGGGTCAGTAAAGTCTTTTTTGGATTGAGTAATCAACTAAATGAGTCAATAAAGTAATAAAGTCATTTTTATTCATTTTTTTTTTTTTTTTTTTTTAAGATTGAGCAAAATAAAGTCATTTTTATTGACTTATTTTTGTTTCTTTTTAAGTTGGGAAATTTTTTTAATTTTGATTTAATTAAATATAATAATTTTTTTAAATAAATTCAAAATTAAAGATGTAAAAATGACTTAAATGATAAATTAATTAAAAAAAAGAAAAATATAATTATCAATTTTATTAGAAATTTTTAAAGGTCATATTTAATAGTTGTTTTTACCCTTGTTTCAAAAAAGGTCATGTCATTTTAGTGATAGTTAGTGCTCCATACACCCTTGCTTTTGTTGCTGGTGATTCTCAATATATATACCCATATCGAAAGTCAATAGCGAAGGTAGTGGTTAACCCACTATCAGTTTCAAAGGAGGAGGAGCAAGCAATAAGATCTCGTTAAGTTTACCCCGTAGCTAAGACAGAGGCAACCAGATCAACAAGTGAATCTGTTCTTTTTTGTGATTTCAAATCTTCTTCATTAAACATCATAAACATTTTTTCAAATATTGTCTTTTTAATTTTTTCATTCTTTAATGCATGTTTTTTTTAATGATTATTTTGTTTTTGAAAAAAAAAACAAAATCAATGTTTTTTTTCCTTTAACCTAAAACTTAACATTATTAAAATAGTATAGAATTTTTTGGATAATCTAACATAAATTATCTAGAAAAATTCTACACTATTATGAATAATTGTGAAAGTCTACATTCTCAAATTATTAATATCGAAGAGGTTATGTGACATTTCTTTTTTAAAGCTTTGATTTTGTTTTTGATATGTCCCTCTCTCAGGGTTCAAGGAATGTTAAAGGTTTTAATTCTATGTTTGATTGAAAATGTTAACACTATTCAACATTGTAACCATTTTCTATGCAAAACAACAAAAGAACCCAAGTCACTAGATTCAAATTCCATAGTTCTAACCACTACATTAGAGAACCTCAAATATTTTATCTTTGGATGTATTTCTAATTTTTTCATGTGTCACTAACAATGCATTATTCCTTTATCATATTTATGGACTACCATTTGCATTTATTAATCATTTAATTAGTCACATTTAATCTTTACATCTTTATCCTCATCCCTCTAACTTTATTTCAAGTAGCATAGATTCTTAGGGAGGACTAATGAAAAACTTTTGTTGCTTAAAATGTCTTAATTAAAATATATTTATGTTAATATAATTTTGTTAACATTATAAAAAGTAATTGAAAAAGATTAGTGTTTTGTTTATTAATATTATGTTTTAACGTTAAATGTTACATGATGACATAGATTCTCGCACCTAAAGATGAAAAGCCCCAACACCTAGATAGAGACATGTGAAATTAGGAGGTTGATCACTATTATCTCACCAACTCTCCTTTGCAATTTAGTCAAAGGTGTACCTAATTCAAGGGGGCATTCCCTATGGTTATTAGGCTCACTTTATGTAGTATAGAGTGGGAGTAAAGGGAACCTAACAACATGGACAAATGAAAATGAAAAAGTTTAAAGAGTTGTGGATGATGGATGAAAGGGANAGGGGAAACTTTAGAAAAAGGTGAATAAAGCATGGAGCATCAATAAATGTCCCAACCCTCCCTTTGAGGTATGTGACATAGATATGGATTTGTTTATGTTAAGGGACTTGGGTTGGGGTATGCAAGTTAACATGATTGAAAACCCCTCAAGGGGAATGAGGTGACACAAATTGAATAATTTAGATCTAGAAAGGGAAATGATCCCTTTGACCAAATCAAAGGAAGAAATGTAAATGGTGTTACTAGAGCTTCCATCAACCTCAATTGTATCGTTTGAATGGAAATAAATCAAAATGAAGAAGGGGGGAAAGGTAATCTCATTAATGCATGATATCTACAACCAACATAGATCTGTCTTAACATCATATCTATCATGTACTGGGAGGGATCAAATCCTTGGAGGTGCAAACCTTTCCTCAAGTTTTGCAATCTAAAAAAGGTTTGTATCTTAAGAGATTTAATCCCTCTTAACACATGATAAATCCAAAATTAATATGTTGATATACTATTTAAAATAATGTTGTTAGAACACTTATATGAATAGAAACAATTATTTTGTCTCTTTCATTCTTTTATCTCTTTCATTCAATAAAAATCACTCCAAAAAAATTGATTTTAAATATTAATTTATTTACAACCTTATTTATCACTTATAAATTGATGAATAAATAAGTTAATTATAAAGGATTACATTTACTTTAATTCACATGAGCCTTAAAGAATCATGTCATCTTCGAATTCTAGAATCATTTCATATGTGAAAACCCACGTTTAACGAACCCTAAAGAGGTTATATCCACCACAAGATTGATGTTGATTCTACAAAAGCACATGAACACCATAGAGGAAAGTTGGTGAAAACATACTCGAGGGGAAGCATTGTCATTACTTTATTGGTGACTTCTACAAAGAACATCGTTGTCTTCTTTTTCTTTTTTTATGTGTTATCTTCTTTATCAAAATTTGTTTCCAATAAATAATGAATTTAATTTAATATATATCACTTCCATCTCTATTATATTATATTATATATTATTTTATTAAATAAAAATATAAAAAATTATATATATATATATATATATATATATATATATATATATATATATATATATATATATATATATATATATATATATATAATTGATCACAAAAGTTAATCAAATTATTGTCATCAACTTTTATTTAAATTTAAAACTTTTATTAAATTTTATTACAAAAGTTAATTAAACTCTTGTCGTCAACTTTTATTTAAATTTAAAACTATTAAATTTAATAAATTTTATTGAAGTTATAGTTTTTCATAAGATACAATGTCTATTGGATGAAAGGTATAGTAAAGATTCATAAACTATGTGGACATTATGGTGTAATAACAAAATGATTAATTGGCACGTTCACATTTCAAGGTTCATTTTTTTCAACTACCCCTTTTGTGATAATTGATATCAAGGTTGGATTGCATCTTAAGTTTAAAGAAGGTAAGAATGGGTAAGAATAGATTGAGCAATCAACTAAATGGGTCAATAAAGTCATTTTTTTTTAATTGAAGTTATAGTTTTTCATGCATGAAGATACAATGCCTAATTAAAAGTATAGAAAAGATTTATAAACTATGTAGACATCAACACATATGGTGTAATAACAAAATTATTAATTGCCACATCCACATTTCAAGGTTAATCTTTTTCAACACGTTTAAAGAAGGTAAGAATGGATTGAGCAATCAACTAAATGGGGTCAGTAAAGTCTTTTTTTGGATTGAGTAATCAACTAAACGAGTCAATAAAGTAATAAAGCCATTTTTAAATGGGGTCAGTAAAGTCCTTTTTTTGGATTGAGTAATCAACTAAATGAGTCAATAAAGTAATAAAGTCATTTTTATTGACTTATATTTTTTTTTTTTAAGATTAAGCAAAATAAAGTCATTTTTATTGACTTATTTTTGTTTCTTTTTAAGGTGGGAACTTTTTTTAATTTTGATTTAATTAAATACAATAATTTTTTTTAAATAAATTCAAAATTAAGGATGTAAAAATGACTTAAATGATAAATTAATTAAAAAAAAGAAAAATATAATTATCAATTTTATTAGAATTTTTTAAAGGTCATATTTAATAGTTGTTTTTATCCTTGTTTCAAAAAGATCATGTCATTTTAGTGATAGTTAGTGCTCCATACACCCTTGCTTTTGTTGATGGTGATTCTCAATATATATACCCATATCGAAAGTCAATAGCAAAGGTAGTGGTTAACCCACTATCAGTTTCAAAGGAGGAGGAGCAAGCAATAAGATCTTGTTAAGTTTACCTCGTAGCTAAGACAGAGGCAACCGGATCAACAAGTGAATCTGTTCTTTTTTGTGATTTCAAATCTTCTTAATTAAACATCATAAACATTTTTTCAAATATTGTCTTTTTAATTTTTTCATTCTTTAATGCATGTTTTTTTAATGATTATTTTATTTTTGGAAAAAAAAAACAAAATCAATGTTTTTTTTCCTTTAACCTAAAACTTAACATTATTAAAATAGTATAGAATTTTTTGGATAATCTAACATAAATTATCTAGAAAAATTCTACACTATTATGAATAATTGTGAAAGTCTACATTCTCAAATTATTAATATCGAAGAGGTTATGTGACATTTCTTTTTTAAAGCTTTGATTTTGTTTTTGATATGTCCCTCTCTCAGGGTTCAAGGAATGTTAAAGGTTTTAATTCTATGTTTGATTGAAAATGTTAACACTATTCAACATTGTAACCATTTTCTATGCAAAACAACAAAAGAACCCAAGTCACTAGATTCAAATTCCATAGTTCTAACCACTACATTAGAGAACCTCAAATATTTTATCTTTGGATGTATTTCTAATTTTTTCATGTGTCACTAACAATGCATTATTCCTTTATCATATTTATGGACTACCATTTGCATTTATTAATCATTTAATTAGTCACATTTAATCTTTACATCTTTATCCTCATCCCTCTAACTTTATTTCAAGTAGCATAGATTCTTAGGGAGGACTAATGAAAAACTTTTGTTGCTTAAAATGTCTTAATTAAAATATATTTATGTTAATATAATTTTGTTAACATTATAAAAAGTAATTGAAAAAGATTAGTGTTTTGTTTATTAATATTATGTTTTAACGTTAAATGTTACATGATGACATAGATTCTCGCACCTAAAGATGAAAAGCCCCAACACCTAGATAGAGACATGTGAAATTAGGAGGTTGATCACTATTATCTCACCAACTCTCCTTTGCAATTTAGTCAAAGGTGTACCTAATTCAAGGGGGCATTCCCTATGGTTATTAGGCTCACTTTATGTAGTATAGAGTGGGAGTAAAGGGAACCTAACAACATGGACAAATGAAAATGAAAAAGTTTAAAGAGTTGTGGATGATGGATGAAAGGGA
>JZKD02S2116915.1:992755-1012562 GCA_000966675.3 Picea glauca
TAATCTGATTAAATGTTGAACCGAATGATTTAATACGAGGCACTATTATGTATCTATTATATATTTCTTTATTAATTTATGCAATGATAGATAGAATTCCGTATAACTAAAAAAATACCGAGTAATGGTTGTAACCATGTTTTTTTTACTGTATTTGTAATTATCAAGATTATCTTGTCATAATTAAACTATTTCCTATATAAGACTTCCTTGATATATTACAAGAATGAAGCTTCCAAATGTATTAAAATGTATATTACATTATGTAGCTCGAAGTAACTAGTCGATGGGTTCAATGGAATCCAAGAACATTTGTGAACAATGAAGATCAAATTAAATAATTGGTTATTTGTTGGCGCTGTCGAATACAACCCTTGATTTTCTTGTGCAAGGTTTATTTAATACAAATTGGGAATTACTAATAGTTACATTTTTGTCTAATCTAAAGTCGATAGGTAGATAATCTGTATGTTTAATAATTTCTTCCCTATTGTAGAAGACACAGAGTTTTACCTACTATGTTGTGTTGAAGCCGTAGGGAGTATTAATTACTAGATCAAGATAGTGTGAAAACCATGTTCTCTTTCATATGACTGGTTATGGTAAATTCTAAACCTTTAACCCTTAAGATCTCTTAATTCAGGTTACTTGAATACAAAGTTTCTTTGTTTTGTTGATGTCAAGGTCAATTGCCTCAAGGTGATAGTAGTGTAAGAGGAAGTTCAAGGGCCAAGTTCTCCCTTACCACTTTGTCTGAATTGCATCCCCTCCAATATCAGTATGTTCATATTGTTTCTATTATCAATGATAGATCTTCACAGTAAGTTTGAAATGTTTGAATTCCTTACCTTGTTTGCGTTTGGAGCCGTTCTTCCATATCCTCAATTTCCATCTCAGAATTTTTCTTAGTTTAAATTAAAACCTTACATTGCCAACTTTTCACCTGGGACTTTGTCTTTCTGATTAAGAGTAGGAGAACTCTATTCTTTTGACTGTACATGTATGTCCATCCTGCAGATCCTTTTGTGTACGTCAAACTTCATCTTTGTAGTGGATTTTTGCAAAAATTTCAGTCACAAGCGTGAGTAAGGTTGACATTTGGAATTGTCGATTGTGAAGTTTTGGCACACGAACAATACGAGATGTTCCGGATTATTTTTGGAATGAAATGAAAGCAGATATATTACAATGAGATACACATAAAAATTGTTGGAAACTGAGAAATACAACAATACATGATTTCTATTAATGAAAGAAATTTACAGACACTGTAAAAATACAGAGTGCAAGACTCGCTAGAATGGTGACCGTTTTATCTCTGAGAAGAGATGTGCCCTCCTTCACAATAAGATGATTACAATGAGGCTTTGAAGGCCTTTTATGATAAACATGAATGCCAAAACCATAGACATCAAAAAACCTAACCCTAGGATATGAAACACCAAAAGTCATATGGGCCCCATTAGGGTAAGTTAGTACATCAACTTCCAAGGTTGTAACTTTTGCATACGATCTTTGTTTTAAGCGTGTGATAGCCCATTGGAAAGGTCTTTTCAAGAACTACCATAATGCCATCAAACACTGACTTCATCTACAGTTTGACTCTGACAAGCCAAGAAAACACTATTTAGTGCCCCAAAACGGCTCTAGAAGTACAGAAAGATGTACTAACATGAAAACTTAAAAAATAATCCATTTGGAATAGGTGGGAGACCACCAATATCCACCTGGATGATTTATAGAGCTTCAGGAAAACTCCGTTGGGAGACCACCAATATCCACTTGGATTATTTATAGGGCTTGAAGACAACCCCGGAAGTGCAGAACCCATAATTACAAAGAAATGTCCCCATTACAGAGAAATGTGTTGAACTGAAAATTGTCAAAATGAACTAGTTGAAATTTGGGACAGATGGGTAACCACCAATATCCTAGATCACGAGATGAAAAAGATGTTGCAGGAAACATTTTTATTGTATTATATCATTACTATTAAGTAAGCTTGGTGAGTGATTGGATTTCTGAATTATGGTGGCGCTTCGGTCTGTGACTACTATTAATGATCTTAACGTGTGTGAACTGAGAACTCAAATTTAATTGTTGATTGACTTGGAATGGAAATTCGGGTAAGTTAGATAAGATTCACGTCATACTGATCTCCATTTATCTGACTTCCAGTTAAAAGAAAATCTCTTAACTGTCGATCTGAGCATTAAACTATTAATGCGTATTGGCTAAGCCTGTAGTTGCGCTACTGAGTTTTTATTGATTTAGTTATTGCTTAACTATCAATTCTTATAAAATATTTAATTATGTAGATTGAATCAGAGTGTAGGCATATTTAGCAACATGTGATATAGTTAATTATATGTTTCATTAGAGAAAGCCTTGGCGCGACTCTTAACAGCTGGAAATTATATAATAACCAACAATACTTGTATTATTGAACGATGACAGGTAGTGAATTGAATTAATTTATTGACACTTGTAATAATCAGAGTGTTTTTTAGATAGTGAATTTAGATAACTCGTGAGTTAAAAACTAGTGGATATCGAAATGTACAGAATCATTGGAGTCAATCATAATAAAAATCCTTTACTCAGGCTCTTCTTTAAGATTTATTTAATTACGTAATACATGATACGATACTAATATGTGAAATATTGTGATAAGAATAGATTCTACTAAATTATATATTAACGATTGATGTCAATTGTTTACTTAAAACAATATATATATATATATATATATATATATATATATATATATATATATGCACCAACGATCAAGATAGATTGTAAATTCGATTCACGCCTGAATATACATGAAAGGCGTAGGTTACCTCATGAGAAGCCATTGTATACTTGATAATACTATCATAAATTTTCTAGTTAATAACTAAATAATAAGAATTGATATAGGATCCCAACGCTGGATGGATTTTAGAATCAAATAGTTTGGCAAGCAATTAACTAAGGATATTGTGGACAAATTCATTTAATCGTGGTTGGAGTGTGGATATACAATTCTTATCACAATGATAGTGGAGGATTTAATAATTGGTCTTTTAAATAAGTGGAATGAGAAATTGTATCAATGGTTTTTCAACAAGTAAGATAGCTTGACGCAGCCCTCCTAACCCGCAGGTCAGAAGTCCACGTACATAGGATCTTTCTTCTTCCGTTGGCCCGAAGAACTCTCAACAATAGGCTCTTCTATTTCCCTTTCGGGAAATCTGCACCCACAAACAACCTTGAGAAATTTCCCCCTTTATACTTCGGGAGATCGGATTTCGTGATTTCGCGAATCTTGTGATCAAGTATCTTATTCCTCAGACCCCCGAAACCCGAATTACCGAACTCCGATGTTCAGTCACCAAAAGAAATCAACGGCTGTGATTCCCCGCTTGATCCAACGGTCAATGCGATTTTCTCGTATTGGGAGCTCGAGACTCTCGATACCACAATCTCTTGTCAACGCAAACCCCGAATTCCTGAATCCCGATATCAATTTTGGCTATTCGGCTTTCGTGAGTTCGCGAGTTGCGATGTCATGCAACTCTGCTCCACGACCTCCGAAATCCTGACTTTCTATTTCCCGAAATCTCAAAATGTCAACCCTCGACACGATTCTCGGCGCTGGTCCCACAACTAGACTTATCGCCTTTTCGGGACTTCGCGCTTCGCGAGTCTTAATGCAAAGATTTCAGAACTTCAATCCATGAAACCCCGAAATGGAAATACTCGGGCAAATCCAACGACTCTTGTTGACTTAGATCTACGACTCTGTCTCTCCTGAGCTTAAACCCTTTTGAAAACATTCGCCGTAACTTCCCCGCTTCTCCTCCATGAGATCTGACAGCTCGCGAGACTTTGCAAATTCTCCACAGAGAATTCCGACAGTCCGTTCTCCCTTATGAGAACTTTTGCAAATTTGACAAAGTAGTTGCCACGGAACTTAACCGCCTGCAACACAACCTTGTGTGCTCTTCTTCGGCAACGATGAAGACTCTATCCCTCCTGAGCTTTCTCCAACTCCAAGTCTTAAAGAAGACTCCTACACGCACTCCTTGCGGCAAATCCTTCAATTACTTCATAGAATTGAAGTCCTTCGACTCTGCGCACTTCCTGCAACAACAATCTCTCAACAATTTACTCAACTTCGCAAACTCTGGGACTTTAATCGGCCCGACACTCCTTGCACGACTCCTGTGCCTAGTTGCACTTCTGAGAAAATGAGAACAATTATTGTCTCTCCTGAGCTTTCAGAGATGAACTCTGACTTCTGTCAACGCACTCCTTGCAGACAAACTCCACTGCACTCCTTGCAGGACTTTTACTCACTCAGACAGAGAAACAATTGAAACTCCTTTGTTACTCTTCCTCTCAGATTTCAAACATTCAACAAGAAATCATTCATACATAGCATAAAAGCAATTGCATAACAGAAAGAGTAAAGTATTCATGAGCATAACATTCAATAATGCATACATAGAGAATATTTGGACACCATGAGTCTGAATCAAAGCCTTGTTGTATTAATCCAGAACTTATGTACATGGAATTCTTCTACACAATTTTCTGCTTCTTTTCTTTTATGCTCTATGCCCTCAATTGACATAATAATCTTACAATACACAATGAGGGTGTCTATATCATGTTTCCCTCTTTCATTCTAAACTGTCTAATCTATGCATTAATTTCTATCTACTTGCATTAACTATTATAAATGCCTTCTACCTACTAAGGACGAGAGCGGATCGCTCAAGGTCCTTTTGCATTATACAAGTGTCCCCTCCATTTAATGATCTCATTGTCATTACATAACATTTTCAAAATTTGCGTTGGGTGCTTTTCCAGCTGTCTTTTATCTCCGCGTTGGCTCGCTTGAGATGCTCCTGCATCATACTCCCTCGCTTGAAAATTTTCATGGGCTCCTGTCCATGAGCTCACGCACGGTCTATCCATGCTTCTGGATCTCTGCTTCGTTCTCCCAACTGGCATCTTCAACTGGATGGCCCTTCCATTTGACCAAATATTCAAAGTATTGCTTTCGCCTGGTCTTCTTGTTGACCCTTTTGTCCAGTATGCACTCCATCTGTGGCTTGTCTGCAACTGGCATCTGTTTTCTCCACTGAACCTCTGGTTGTTCATTTCCTGCTTCTGCTTCCTCATCTTTATATGGGTACAAATCTGAGACATTTAATATCAGAGAAATTCCGATCCCATCGGGTAATTCAATCACGTAAACATTTGCCCCAAATTTCTTCAAGACCTTGCATGGTCCGATTTTCTTCATTTTCAGTTTATTATATGTTCCTCTCGGGAAGCTTTCCTTTCTCAAATGTGCAAGGATCAAATCACCGACTTCAAATTGAAGTTGTCTTCTATGTTGATCTGCTCTCCGCTTATATTCCTGTCTCGAACTCTGCAATCGTTCCTTCACCTGGCTGTGAAGTTCCTTCATCGCCTCTGTGAAATCTTCTGCACTAGCACTCCTAGTTGTAATCTGTTCTGAATCCCTCAACTCAGAAATTCCTCTCGGATGCATGCCATAGACAATCTGAAACAGACTCTGCCTCGTGCTTCTGTTAACTGAGTCGTTATAAGCAAACTCCGCCTATGGTAATATGTTATCCCACTGGCTATGGTGTTCTGTCACCAAGCTTCTCAGCAAGTCTCCCAGACTTCTGTTCACCACTTCTGTCTATCCATTCGTCTGAGGATGATAAGTTGAACTGAACGACAAGTTAGTTCCCAGCTTCTTCCATAAGGTCCTCCAAAAGTGTCCTACGAACTTAGTGTCTTGATCCGAAACTATGCTCCTTGGTAAGCCGTGAAGTCGAATAACTTCTTTGAAAAACAGATTCACAATGTGAGTTGCGTCACTGGTTTTCTGACATGGAATGAAATGTGACATCTTGGAAAATCTATCCACTACCACAAAGATTGAGTCAAGCCCTCTTTGCGTTCTTGGCAACCCCAATATGAAGTCTATGTTGACTGCATCCCACGGCCTCTCAGGTATGGGCAATGGTTGATAAAATCCTGCATTCTGCCTCTTGCCTTTCGAATGTTGGCAAATTTTGCATCTGTCCACGAATCTTTTAACTTCTACTCGCATTCCTGGCCAAAAATATGACTCATTCAACTTTGCGAACATCTTGTCATGACCGAAGTGTCCAACCAATCCTCCACTGTGTTTCTCCTTC
Organism: Picea glauca; assembly: GCA_000966675.3. Lineage (NCBI taxonomy): Eukaryota > Viridiplantae > Streptophyta > Pinopsida > Pinales > Pinaceae > Picea > Picea glauca. The sequence goes on from JZKD02S2116915.1 coordinate 998,968, forward strand.
AGCAAATTCTCCCTCATGGAGCATTTTGGTATACAAAGTTGATTACCTTTAAACAATGATCCTTCCTGGATCATGTATTCTTCCCATTGGCTTCTATCTCTGAGAATTGGATTCTCCACTGCTTCGTACGCCTCTTTAAAATCTGGATCAGCTTGATACATCTCCTTGAGATCATCAAAACCCAATGTTTTGACTCTGAACTTCTGCAATAGTAAACACTTCCTGCTCAAAGCATCAACAACTTTGTTAGCAGTACCAGAAATATGTTTAATCACAAAAGTGAAATTTTGCATATATTCAACCCACTTAACATGTCTTTGATTCAACTTTTCTTGTTGAGTCACAAACTGCAGTGCATGATTGTCACTGTATAAGACAAACTCCTTCAAGATCAAGTAATGTCTCTATTTCTTCAATGCCTGTATAATAACATAGAACTCCTTGTCATAAGTGGAGTAGTTCACTTTTGCTTCATTCAGTTTTTGGCTGAAGTATGCTATCGACCTGTCTTCTTGACTCAAGACTACCCCTATTGCAAATCCACTTGCATCGCATTTCACTTGAAATGTCTTTTGGAAAATAGGCAACACTAGGATTGGTTGTTCCATGATTTTCCTCTTCAACAAATTAAAACTCTTCTCAGCCTCTTATGTCCAGTGAAAAGATTTGTATCTCTTCTTCACCGTGTCCATCATCGATGCACTCATTCCACTGAAATTCCTGATGAAATTTCGGTAGAAACAAGCCAATCCGTGAAAACTTCAAACTTCAAAGATATTTTTCGGTGATGGCCAATTCTTGATTACCTCCACCTTATCTGGATCCATCTTCAACTTATCTGCGGAAATAACAAATCCTAAATAAATGAGCTCTGTCTTCATGAATGAGGACTTCTTCATGTTTATCAGCATCTTCTCCTGCTGTAACCTTTGCATCACTATAACCAAATGTTTCAGATGCTCAGCTTCTGTTTTGATGAAAATCAATATATCATCAAGATATACGATAACAATTTTTTCGATGAAATTCTTGAGGACTTCATTCATCAACCTCATGAAAGTACTTGGTGCGTTCGTTAAGCCAAACGGCATAACAAGCCATTCATACAACCCCTCATTAGTCTTGAAGGTTGTCTTCCATTCATCACCTTCTCTCATGCGAATCTGGTGATAACCGCTTTTTAAATCAATCTTCGAAAAAAATTTAGCCCCACTCAAACTATCCATCAAATTATCCATCTTTGGCAATGGAAATCTGTACCTGATGGTTATCTTGTTGATCGCCCTCGAGTTAGTACACATCCTCCAACCTCCATCTTTCTTCGGACTAAGTACTGTCGGAACAATACACAGACTCAAGCTTTTCCTAACCAAACATTTGTCCAACAAATCTTGGACATGTCTTTTGACCTCTTCATTCTCCTGCGGCGTCAATCTGTACGCGGCTTTGTTTAGCAAACTAGCTCCCGGTATGAGATCAATGTGATGACTTATACTTCTAATCGGCGACAACGAACATGGTAGTTCGTCCACTACTATGTCAACAAACTCTTCCAGCAGTTCCTGAACCTCTTCTGGTAAATCATCTACCCTTGTGCTGGTTAAAATAATCTTTGGCTTCCTGACCACAATGAATTGCGGTTCCTCCTTCTTCTTAACCTCTGTAAGAAGTTCCTTCCCACTCATGAGAAGTACAGTGTTACTTACTTCAGGTTTCACATCCTTATCTTTGATTGGAAGCAACGTGTGAGTTCTCCCATTCTTCTCTAGGGTGTATGTGTTCATTCTCCCGTCATGAATCACATTGCCATGGTCTACCCAGCAATAGATGACAAACATCCATAGGAATAACATCACATAATATCTTATCATTATATCCTCCTATCTTAAATTCAACTAAGCACTGTTTAGTGACAGTTACCTGATGTCATTTTTGTAGCCATGAAACTCTGTATGGGCTTGGATGATCAATCGTCTCCAGCTCCAGTTTTTCTACCATCTCTGTTGAAATGAGATTATCCATGCTACCACTATCCACAATGACTTTGCATACCCTATCTTGGTCTTACAAGCAGTCCGAAAAAGTCTGTTTCTTTGGACTGAACTCTCCACCTCCTTCTTTGGTGTCAAAAGAGTTTTTCGCATCATTAGTGATCTTCCGCCTTCAGCATCCTCTGCCTCAACATTTTGCCTTTGTGCTTCGGCAATGTGAGTCTCTCCTTCCTCTTTCTTCTTGTCTAGACATTCATAAGACTTGTGTCTGACCTTTCCACACGTGAAGCATTTTATCACTCCACCTCTTCCTCTTCCTCTACCTCTAGTACGAGGAAAAATATTATTATCAGTATAATCTCCTCTCGGGCCAATATACTGCCCTCTCTATCCAGCGTATTTCCCTCGCTGTGAGCTTCCACCCCTCTCAATCTGAGGTTGAGGTTTCTTCCATTCTTCTTTAGGCTTCTGATTTCTATCTTGGACAACTGAATTGCCTCTGGATTGACTTCTGCCTCGTCCTCTTTGACCCTGCTTTCGGCTTAGCTTCTCTTCCGCCTTTAGAGCCATTTGATAAGCATCTTCCACCGTTTGGATGGTCATCATGCTCATCTCGTCTTGAATTTCGTATCTCAGGCCATTCATATACTTGTCAACCTTTTCATCATTACTTTCACGATGACCTGCCCTGATGTTCAGCCTGTAGAACTCTTTAGTGTACTCCTTCACTGTCATCAACTTCTGTCTCAAGTTCTGTAGCCTTCGAAACAAAGCAATTTGATAATCTATGGGGATGAATTTTGCCTTCATCTTTGCGATCATCCTATCCCAACTCTTGATCTTCTGCTTGCCTTGGCAGCATTTGTCAGCTTGTAGCTCATCCCACCACAATGCTGCATGTCCCTTTAATCTCGTGACAACATGTTTGACCTTCTTGTCCTCTTCGACATCTTCATAGTCAAAGTATGTGTCCAGGGCTCTAATCCAATCTAGAAGCTCTTCTACATCCAGATTTCCCTCATAAACTAGAATGTCCATCTTGGCTCTTGCACTCATTCTTGCAACATCTCTAAGAAAGCATTCGTTTGCTGCATCTTCTGCTGTGACTTCTTCTTCGTCATGTCCAGCTTCATTTTCGCTTTCGGAATCACTAACATCCCCAGCACCGACTGTGCGCCTCTGTGTTGTCTCTATGTCTTCAAGTCTGGCACGTAAGTCACACATCTCTCTCTCTATGGCTGGATCAGGCATTTGTCTACCCCTTCTTCTCGACATTTCCCTATCCTCTGGCGGATCAGGTGTTTTCCTGTCCCTTCTTCTCAGTGGCATGGTGAATCTTCTTTTCCCTGCTACAGAAAGCAAAGAAACCTTTCTGTGCTCTGATACCACACCTGACGCAGCCCTCCTAACCCGTAGGTCATAAGTCCACGTACACAGGATCTTTCTTCTTCCGTTGGCCCGAAGAACTCTCAACAATAGGCTCTTCTATTTCCCTTTTGGGAAATCTGCACACACAAACAACCTTGAGAAATTTCCCCCTTTATACTTTGGGAGATCGGATTTCGCGATTTCGTGAATCCTGTAATCAAGTATCTTATTCCTCAGACCCCCGAAACCCGAATTACCGAACTCCGATGTTCAGTCACCAAAAGAAATCAACGGTTGTGATTCCTTGCTTGATCCAACGGTCAACGCGATTTTCTCGTATTGGGAGCTCGAGACTCTTGATACCAGAATCTCTTGTCAACGCAAGCCCTGAATTCCCGAATCTCAATATCAATTTCGGCTATTAGACTTTCATGAGTTCGCGAGTTGCGATGTCATGCAACTCTGCTCCACGACCTCCGAAATCTCGACTTTCTATTTCCCGAAATCTCGAAATGTCAACCCTCGACACGATTCCCGACGCTGGTCCCACAACTAGACTTTTCGCCTTTTCGGGACTTCACGCTTCGCAAGTCTTAATGCAAAGATTTCGAAACTTCAATCCACGAAATCCCGAAATGGAAATACTCAGGCAAATCCAACGACTCCTGTTGACTTGGATCTACGGCTCTGTCGCTCCTGAGCTTGAACCATTTTGAAAACATTCGCCATAACTTCCCTGCTTCTCCTCCGTGAGATCTGATGGCTCACGGGACTTCGCAAATTCTCCACGGAGAATTCCGACCGTCCGTTCTCCCTTCTGAGAACTTCTGCAAATTTGATAAAGTAGTTGCCACGAAACTTAACCGCCTGCAACACAACCTTGTGTGCTCTTCTTCGACAACTGTGAAGACTCTATCCCTCCTGAGCTTTCTCCAACTCCGAGTCTTAAAGAAGACTCTTGCACGCACTCCTTGCGGCAAATCCTTCAAGTACTTCATAGAATTGAAGTCCTTCGACTCTGCGCACTCCCTGCAACAACAATCTCTCAACAATTTACTCAAGTTCGCAAACTCTGGGACTTTACTCGGCCTGCGCACTCCTTGCACGACTCTTGTGCCTAGCTGCACTTCTGAGAAAATGAGAACAATTATTGTCTCTCATGAGCTTTCAGAGATGAACTATGACCTCTGTCAACATACTCCTTGCGGACAAACTCCACTGCACTCCTTACAGGACTTTTACTCACTCAGTTAGAGAAACAATTGAAACTCATTTGTTATTCTTCCTTTCAGATTTCAAACATTCAACAAGAAATCATTCATACATAGCATAAAAGCAATTGCATAACAAAAAGAGTAAAGTATTCATGAGCATAACATTCAATAATGCATACACAGAGAATATTTGGACACCATGAGTCTGAATCAAATTAATCCAGAACTTCTGTACATGGAATTCTTCTACACAACTCTCTGCTTCTTTTCTTTTATGCTCCATGCCCTCAATTGACGTAATAATCTTACAATACACAATGAGGGTGTCTATATCCCGTTTCCCTCTTTCATTCTAAACTGTCTAATCTACGCATTAATTTCTATCTACTTGCATTAACTATTATAAATGCCTTCTACCTACTAAGGACGAGAGTGGATCGCTCAAGGTCCTTTTACATTATACAAGTGTCCCCTCCGTTTAATGATCTTATTGTCATTACATAACATTTTCAAAATTTGCGCTGGGTGCTTTTCCAGCTGTCTTTTATCTCCGCACTGGCTCGCTTGAGATGCTCCTGCATCATAGCTGCAAAGCAACAAGTCCCTGTCATAAAGAGGGTTATTAATTTACAGTACAACTTTAACATAGAAATCCTTAGCAATAGAAAGAGTTTGAGAACAGAGAGGACCATTAATTTCATAAAATCCTACAAATTCTTGAAACAAACAAATTTAATGATTAAAATTAAATTCATTAAACTTTTATAACATCTATATGCATTTAAACACATTAATTATTAATTATTAATAAATAAAACTTGTAAATTCTCTTTTCTTTTTTCCTTACTTTCTTTTAACTTTAATTTAGTTCTTAAAAAAAGATTATATAATTTTTTTTTTCTCAAATATGTATTAAAGGTGCATTAAAACACATTGTTTATTAATTATTAATAAATAATAAAAAAATTATGTAAAAATTAATAGTAAATTAGAATTCATATTTAAAAATTTATATAAAATACCAAAGCATTTTAGAACGCATATTATATTACTTTTTAAATAGCTATAAATAAATTTGATGATTATATTTTTTAACAATTATGGTTTTAATGAAGAAACAACTTTCATTAGTAAACTTGAACAACAGATTTCATTAATATATTCAATAGCAATATTTAAACTTGAACAACGTATTTTATCAATATATTCAATAGCAATATATTCAATAGGGTACATGAGCGTCTAATTGTTAGATTTCGAACATCTATATGCATCAAAGGTGCATTAAAACACATAGATTTCAATATTACCTTGGCACAGTCTTCGGGAGCAAAGGCCAGGACAGATAGCACCTTAAAGAGATGACACTGCGAGAGAGAATTCAGTTCTAAACTTTGAAATTGAAAAAAATAATTTTGAAGAAAATATTGACGGCATCCAAAAACAAAGGGAGAAAATGCAGGCGAGTCATTTAATAAGTCAGTGGAGTAGCCGCCCGATCGCCTCAGGGGCTATGTGGGGTATTGTGGCTACCTTATTCCTCCTCCACCACCACAAATGCTATCAGCTTACCTGCATTCCATGCCTACCACTGGTTCAAATTCCAAAATTTATCCAAGACGATAATCAATTACTCAAAAAGGACGTCTTTTGTAAATATTAAAATCTAATGTTGCAGAAGATACACTCGACAAATCCAGAACAAAGAAGGTGCAGGATCCCAGAGCGTTCACGGACTTCTTCCGGTCAATCAATTGCTGCTAAGGAGAATGGCAGCGGTCGAAAGAGAACATTCAAAACAGATTGTAACTGAACATTGTGATTCTCACTTTACTGATCTAAACCCTGAAATCGCCAGAAGACCTAAATCCACCTGCTAAAGCACTTACACAGCAAAATTGATACATAATCCGCTTAGAAAAGACATAAATTCAAGATCTCACGGATAACAAAGAGACTTGCCATTTCCGCAGATTCTCAGAAGCAAACTCTGCGAAAAATCGCCTGATACCGCCAAAGTGGATGAGCAGATCTGGAAAAAAAGGCTCAACAGTTATTTTAACCTTTATAAGTTGTGCAAAATTATCATGGGCTTCTAGGTATGGTTTCAGAAATTTTTGAACTAGTTCCAGTTAAATAACAATTTGGTGAATTTTTTTTTTATTTTTTATTTAAATTGGGGGAATCGACAACTTCGCGGTTCTCGTACTTGTGTGATACGGGGTGGCTCCCCAGGTGCAACCACTCAGCCCGCAAGAATGGCTCACGAGTAAGTCCGGGTGAGAATCGAACATGAGACTTCATTTTACAAATTTCCTTCCATTTACACAGCACTTGCGAATCCATCTACACCCGTGCGGGCTCAATTTGGTGAATTTTATATCAAACATAATTCACAGTTTTAGGAAGGCAAAACAAGTAAATCACCCTAAATCATTTTTTTTATTATCAAAGGGAGTTCACTGCTACAGGGAGGCAAAACAACTAAAAGAAAATCCCTGTAAAAATTGATTAATAACAGAGACTTACCATTTCCGCAGATTCTCAGAAGCAAACTCTGGGAAAAATCGCCCGATACCGCAAAGTGGATGCACAGATCTGGAAAAAAAATCAATACGACCTGACCGAAGCACGCGGAGGCTCAACAATTATTTTAACCTTTATGAGTTGTGCAAAATTATCATGGGATTCTAGGTATGGTTTCATAATTTTTTGAACTAGTTCCAGTCAAATAACAATTTGGTGAATTTTATATCAAACTGAATTCACAGTTTTAGGAAGGAAAAACAAGTAAATCACCCTAAATCATATTTTTTTTTTATCAAAGAGAGTTCACTGCTACAGGGAGGCAAAACAACTAAAAGCAAATCCCTGTAAAAATTGATTAATAACAGAGTGATTTGTAATAGCAATGAAGTCCTCATAACATAGTGGTTTGCAGGAACAATGAAGTCAGAAGACGATAGTAGATGCAATGCAGAAGACGATAGTAGATGGAAAATTTGAAGGCGAATGGTGCAGATGGAACGAGGGTTTGGCTTAGGTAAGCACAGTTTAGGGTTTGAATAATCTAACAGTATTACCAGCAGCATAGGATGAAGTTATGCATCACCTGTGTTTGTTGTAGAATCGTTGGATACCATGGCATTTTGTTAATACCTGAGCATAGGTTACACATCAAGCATAGATTTGACTCGTAAAGTCTAAGAAGGTATACATACTCTATCCCTTCTGGATTTGAACCTATGACCTCTTAAGAGGAAACACATGTTCTTAACTATTAGTCCCATTCAAATTGTATAATTTCATGCATATCTTGGACAATTAAGTCCCATCAAATAATATCAACCAATCAAATAAATATATATATATATATATATATTTATTTTAAATAAAAAATAATAATTTTAATTTAAAAATAAAAAAATAAAAAAAATATTAGAAAACATTTACAAAATTTAGTAAAAATGTTACAAAACACACCAATTAATTCACATAATTTCACAGAATGCACCTATTAATAAGCGGTCAACGATTGTAGACTGCTAGGCGAAAAGAGTCCCTGCCTTGGCCTCGGGCAGGGACTAATAATCATTGGATGAGTAGACTTGATAAATGGCCCTTAATCTTCCTAAGTTTAAGTTATGAAACTCTTATTTTAACTTTTATTATATTCTATAATGTTTGTGTAAATTATTAAGTGAAATTATTTTAATTAAAGATTTTATAACGAGCCTCAATCCCTTTATCTTATTCATTGTTATATATTAACTTTCACTAGAGCATACGTGATGCAAACACTGTACCCAACAAATTAAGAATTTGGGCAACGACGCAAACCCATAAACCGATGTTAAATTTTAGGAACATGTTGTACATATTTTAACATTACTAGATATACTCCTTGGTTTTTGTGTGATAGTTCTTGTTGATTAAAAGTAATGTGCGAAAGCATTGCTATATATATAGCAATGTTTTCTACCTTATTCACTTTTTCACTTAGTCCTCGTCTTGTAGAAAAGAAGGGTGTTACATATGGTATTCTCATGTTGGGGTGGGTTGATATTATTCCTTTCCAATATCTTTGTATATCATGTTTGTTATTAAATCTTGAGGCGCTAGGTCATTTAAGTTGTTGTATGCTATTATATCATTGAAATTTGTTGTAATGTTGCATAGTGGTATATTGTGGTTCATGGAAATTATAACGATGTTGATATGAATAGATTGAACATCTATATTTGTTGTCATAGTAGATTATTTGATATTGTTTTATATAATTGTTGTAACGGATAATTTCGTAACTTGTTATCATTTCAAAAAGAAAAAATTGTACTACTTCATTGTATTCGCTTGTCTTATGTTGGGTACGAAGGGTTGTTACATATGGTATCAGAGCATGTTCAACTCTGCGACACCATACTCATTATGCATTCCATTGTTTATAGTTAATATTTAAAGATGTATCGCTAATACAATTTGAAATTTGTCCCCTATAGGTATCATGGTTAGGGGACGAAAAATGAGTAGACGTCGGGCTGCGGGAGGAAGAGGAATGCCTCCTCCAAGTATGTCAACACCCGAGGGATCTACTACACTAGGAGAAGGATAGACTAATGAGCAAGAGCAAGTTGCAGTGGGCGACGTCGTGGGAATGATGAGGTATTTTCAGAGGATGTATGAGGCGCTGATAAATCGCCTTGACCGCGATGAGGGAAGGAAATCTATGCCCAATGAGGGTTTGCAACACCCTCCTGTGGTGAGTGGTAGTGTTCATAGAGAACTCAAGAAGGTAAAATTTCCTGAGTTCATGGGTTCTACAGATGATTTAGCCGTCGAAGCTTGGTTGGAGAATATGACAATGTGCTTTGCATTGCACGATTATCTCCAACATGAAGGTCCTCATGGCGGTCTTTCAACTGAAAGGGAGTGCACTTCTTTGGTGGAAGACACTCTTACCACAACTGAACATGGTCATTGAAAATGTATCATAGGAATTGTTGGGCTCCAATTTTGTCATATTTTACGCTACACAAATACACTCATCATTACACCTCCCCGCATTTCGTCAATAATATATCCCTAATTACACCATAAACCTCCATTATCTCTTGATATTCATCCTATGCGGTTAATACACAATTTTCCATATTTTTAGTGATTAAAAGGATGATTATACAATAGTTTTGTTGATGATGGTTTAATCCTATGCTTCTATGTCCAAACAATATGTTCCCGCATTGGAAGTCATCTGATACCTGCATTAGAACTCATCTGGTACCTGCACCAGAACACTCAAGGTCATCTGATACTCACAGTCCAAGTCATCTGGTACCAGAAGGTTCTACAGTCATTCAGTACCTACGTTCATCTAGTACCTGACCTCATCAATGTTTATTTTTCCCCTATGCTCATTGGGTACCAGCATCAACAACCATCTGATACTAGATTATAGTCGAAAATTGGACACACTTCTAGGGGAAATTTAGGGACATGGGTTTTGTCCAGAACGATGACGATATGTAGACAAGTGGGCAATAATTCACATGTCTCGCACTTGTGTACCTCCAGCTTAGGGGGAATTATTCTGCAAAAATTAGTAAAAATCTCAAACTGCCAACTTGCGCCTCGATTTACATGCAAATGAAAGAAGATCTTGAAATTATAAGATATGGGTTTTGCCTAAAATATGAAAAATTGAGTGATTAGAGGACAATTTTTTCAAATTCAAATTAGTTTGGAACATATCGGTGGATCTCGAACTCGAATCTGCCTAAATTGTAGTAAAACCCAGATTTTTTAGATTTTTGGCTAAAAATGTAAAATTTGAAATTTGAGCATTGGGATTCAGTCCCATCCTCTCTTCAATGATTTTTGTGTATAAATAAGAGCCTTATAGGGATCATAAGGGTAGCCATCATTATCATTATCATCCTTTGTAATTGATTCTTTGTAAAGAACAAGCATGAGAGAGCTCATTTTGTAAACATAGTCTTTGATCAAAATGGAGAATTGACTGTTGTTGATTCACTGTGAATATTCTTCACTTGAGTTGATTGTATTTTAAGCAAGGTTAATCAACATGGGAAGGGCCCCTCATTCTGAGAAATACCCTGCTACCCTCTTTTACTCTCATAGATTAGATGGTTTGTGTTTATTTTTGTTTCTAGTTTAGTTGTTATTTAAAATCTTGTTGATTTGCATTCAATTTTTGTAGAGATGCAAGTTCAATTTGAATTTAGTATATTCAGATTAGCACATAATTAGGAATGATTATTGAGTTGGTGTAATCGTGTTTTGTTCCTATAATTGCATTTAACATTACTTGTTCATTCCACCATAAACATGTTCTTTCAATTACTAGAACTTATAACCAACAATTCAATCCATTGTGCAAACTCATTATAGAGTATACACATATTAAATCACCCCAAATCATGACAATAATTTGTGCCTAAATCATGTTTTAATATCACTGTTGCATACTTTTTCTAAATCTCCTTTTAAAACACAGTCACACCCCCTATCAAATTCATTGCAATTTCATCACAATGCCTTCACCCCACTGTGATTTCACCTAGTCTCTTAGCCATGCTTTCATCCCTCAGATCACATCATAAATTCACCTAGTTTGCACCCTTTTTACCATTGGTCAATTTCTACTAGTTGACAACGATTTCATTAGTTTTTAGATTGTCTTTTATGTGTGTTTCTAAAAATAAAACAAAGCAAACCTTACATACATAAAGCCTCTTGAATCATTCAATGGAGAGAAATCGCTAGAACTTGAGATCAAGGAGTTCTTGACATGCCTATTACTAGATCATGTATGCATCGAAGAGACAAACCATATGAAAGAAGATGATCTACATGACATGATAGAGGAAAACATGTAGAGTGGTTTAAATGAGAAAGTGAACCAAGAACACCAAGACTACATTGAGCTATGGTTCCATACGACTTTCAGATTGAAACAATGCCACTCTTTTCTTCAACAACTCTTTGCATCATATATTTGAAACAATTGGCTCCTCAGGTTCTAGTACTTATTAAAGTATATTGTTCAAACATTAATGTGAGTATATTTGTAATCTTGTTACACCATGGTTGCATTGGAAGTGCGTGTATAATTGAAAATGCTTTTTTTTTTTTAAGGTAGGATAGAGAATAGGTGAATAAATGTTGCATATACTTTATTGCAACATCGTTTTTAATATGTTTTCAGCTGATAGATATTTTTCAATTTTTTCTAAATAAATGAGGCCATGATGATTTGTTGGAGTTTTGCAGGAATTATCTTTTTGGTTGGATTTGGAGAACATATTCATGATTGATTTAGGGAAGTAATTGCATTTCTTTTAGTTCTGTTGTTTCATAAAAAATGTCTTTTATTCTGATATTTTGTTACCTAAGATTGTATCGGAACAACTGAATCCATTTTTCTATTACTCTCCTAAAATTTGTTTTCCGGAAGACTACCTTCCGACCTTTATTAGTTTTTCTCTACTATTTTTATGAACTTTTTTCCTTGAAGAAATTTACAATTTAGGTAATCATTAATAATGCAAAACTAAAAAGAAAAGAGTTCAATTAATCAAACCCACGACTTTTTTTCACAACCAATCATTTTCAAGAGATTTCATTTTCATTCTTTATAAAAAAATTCAGATCATTTATTATAAGTAATAACTCATAGCCATGTCTTTGATTATACTATGGGATTACATAAATTTACAATTTCATATTATGAGGCCCATAAGCAGCTAGTACAACCTGATCTAATCTAAAAGTTGGTTAGTACAACATCCTTATTAAAGAGTAGTAAGAGAGTGCATGAAGTTTCTACCCATGGGAACACTATTATAATCTTATATGGAGAAGATTAACTTGAGGAATAGCGGCACCTTTAGGTCATTCTCTCATGGCCTCATCCACCACACATTAAGTAAGTTTGACCATGACATGTCTTTGGAATAAATCTCAATACATAAGTCTATTTTTCATGCGAACAATATTTTATGGGAAATCTACAAAATATCTTCCAACCCAATACCATCCCATCCCGTAAAAGGGCTTTCAAAGATGCTTCCCCATGCACCCATGCAAATCAAATATATAAATTTTATATTAAGGGTAAAGTTTGAGACATTTGGGACAAGAGCCTTTGATGGAAAATGGGTGTAAGAGGCTAACCCATCGAGATATTGAACAAGTTTGTTGGCAGTGGGTATTGCCTATGGTATGACTAGGCAAACCCATTAGGGTACTGAACATGCTCGTGGGAAATGGGGCATTCTTCCTGGGGAGGATATTTCTTAGATGTCAAAATTATCCCATCAAAGCACTGAATAGGCTTGCTGGCAATGGGTTCTGATTTTGATATGCCTAATCTATAATTGTTTATATGAACGATATACTTGTGTAAATCATTAAGAAGAAGCATGCATGGTTGAACTAAAGGATAAATAAAGTTCATTTATTTTCCATTTGAGAATAACCCTACGTTTACCTTAAGACCCTATCATTCAATTCGTACTATATCTAAGATGTATTATCTTAAGAGTGGGACCATGATATTAGAAGCCTAATATACTCAACTGTGAACTTTATCTTTATTACTTAAATGACTGTAAATATTTTGAGAGTGAAAAGGGTTGATCAGTTTCCTACGAGGTTTTCATTTGTTGAGACTATTGATACTCTTTTATTTTCCTTTCTAAAGGAGAAGAACAAAATCCCTACTCCAATTTATACAGGATTCTCTGAGCATAAGTGCTTCTAATATTTTGATGAAGTTTGTATAAGCAAGGAAATATAAATCTCTGCTATAGAACATAAAAGTTCGTTATACATAGATGTTACACATTATTTTCGTCATCCCTATGATTGTTAATGATGTAAACCTATCTGTAGTCTTCAGAGGGGTCAGTGGCCTGATTTCCTGAAGAAAGAAGGGAGAAGAACTTTTTCTGAGACAAGAAGTTGCATTTTCCTTTGTAAAAACCCTATAAAAAAGGAAGTT
>JZKD02S2116915.1:1022372-1040112 GCA_000966675.3 Picea glauca
GATTTATCCAATAACAATAGAGGAGGAATATTCACAAGTGATTTTTGAAAACTGCTCAATTTTTGTGCATTCATTATAATTGTCATCAAATATTTATTGTAATTTTTAAATGAATGTGGCATTATATGTACTTCATGATATGATCAGTTTGTATTTTCATGATCTTATGATCATCTTTCTTTGTGTTCAAAATTAGTACTCATAAATTGTGTGCTCACAATTTATTAGCATCTCTTAGATTCTGTTCTTAGTGGCTCTCAAATTGGTATCAGAAATTTTGTAGCAATTTTCATGAGGAAATGCAAACTCTTGAGTTTGGGGGTGAAGAGATCCTTAGATCCATTCCAGATCTTCAAATTCTTACCAGTATCTCTAGCATCTCCAACATCTTCAACCATTTATTTTTCCCTTTAGCAAATCGACTTCTATTCTCTTTGGCTTTCATTAATTTCCATTAGTTCTAGCCTTGCTCCACTTCATCTTCAAATTTCAGTAGTTCACATCATGCCTCCACATATATTTCGTCTTGTTCTACACATTTTCCACTTCAACATGCATTAGAATTCAAAGCAAGGGTAAATTGAGGTAAAACTGGTATAAATACCTTTAATTTAATAATAATTTGGAAAACATGATGCATGACCACTATTACCCACTCCACACTCCACTATGCGTTATCACAACTACTCAGTAAACCCTCCATTTTCACTCCATTAGTTACAATGAAAATTATACTCTGATCATAATACCAAGAAATGAAAAGGAAAAATGTGGTATACAAATACAAAACAACATATAGAGTGTCTTATCCTTGTACATCATAAAGAATTATTAAGTCATCTCATTATTCTGAATAAGAGGATGAATTCATTGTTTCCTATCCAAACAAAGAACCACAAAGTAAATATTGGTCTTAAAATTGATGTAAGATACAAAGTATAAAGATGTCCAAGTTCATACGACCACCATCACCATAATTTTATAAACCATTCACCATCACTCTGATACCCCATCCACTGCTTGTCCTCCATTTTTATGATAATTTTGTTTCCTTGTTTGAAATCAATCTATGGTAGTTTCCAAAGTGTCGCTCCACAAGAATCAACACCTACACAAAATAAACAATGTCACATAAATCTATAAGCAGGGTATCATAAGTTCTTCAACTTGTTTGTATGAGGACATGCAAATCTTTGGGTTTGGGGGTGTGTTGGGATCCAATTTTTCCATATTTTATGCTACGCAAATACACTCATCATTACACCTTATCCTCACATTTCGTCAATAATATATCCCTAATTACACCATAAAACTCCATTATCTCTTGTTATTCATCCTATGTAGTTAATATATAATTTTCCATATTTTTAGTGATTAAAAGGATAATTATACAATATTTTTGTTGATGATGGTTTAATCCTATGTTGCTATGTCCAAACAATATGTTCCCGCACTAGAAGTCATCTGGTACCAACAATGGAATTCATCTAGTACCTGCACTAGAACACTCAAGGTCATCCGATACTCACACTCCAAGTCATATGGTAATAGAAGGTTCTACAATCATCTGGTACCTGCGTTCATCCGATACCTATGCTCATCCAGTACCAGTGTTTATTTTTCACATGTGCTCATCCGGTACCAACATGAACAACCATCTGGTACTGGATTATAGTTGAAAATTTGGCACGCTTCTAGGGGAAAATCGGGGACATGGGTTTTATCCAAAACAACGTCGACATGCAGACAAGTGGTTCATAATTCACCCATCTCACATGTGTGGACCTCAACCTCAAGGGGAATGATTTTGCAAAAATAAGTAAAAATCTCAAACTGACAACTTGCGCCTCGATTTACGTGCATATGAAGGAAGATCTCAAAATTCTAAGATACGGGTTTTGCCTAAAATATGGAAAATTGAATAATTTGAGGGCGTGTTTTTCAAATTCAAATTAGTTTGGAAGATATGGGTGGATCTCTAACTCAAATCTGCCCAAATTGCAGAAAACCCAGATTTTTTAGATTTTTGCCTAAAAATGTAAAATTTGAAATACAAGCATTGGGATTCGGTCCCATCCTCTCTGCAGTGATTTTTATGTATAAATAATATCCTTATAGAGATGAGAAGGGTAGACATAAATATCATTATCATCCTTTGTAATTGATTCTTTGTAAAGAACAAGCATGAGAGAGTTGATTTTGTAAACATAGTCTTTGATCAAAATGGATAATTGACTGTTGTTGATTCACTATGCATCTTCTTCACTTGAGCTAATTGTCTTTTAAGAAGGGTTATTCAACATGGGAAGGGCCCCTCATTCTGAGTAATACCTTGCTACCCTCTTTTACTCTCATAGATTAGATTGCTTGTGTTTATTTTTGTCTAAATTTCATTTCTCATTTAGTTGTTATTTAAAATCTTGTTGATCAACATTCAATTTTTGTAGAGTTGCAAGTTCAATTTGAATTTAGTATATTTAGATTAGCACATACTTAGGAATGATTCTTCAGTTGGTGTAATAGTGTTTTGTTTCTATAATTGCATTTAACATTGCTTGCTCATTCCACCATAAACATGTTCTTTCAATTACTAGAAATTATAACCAACAATTCAATCCATTATGCAAATTGATTATAGAGTATACACATATTAAATCACCCCAAATCATGACAACAATATGCACATAAATCAAGTTTTAATATCATAATTGCATACTTTTTCTAAATATCCTTTTAAAACACAGTCACACCCCCTATCAGATTCATTGCAATTTCATCACAATGCCTTCACCCCACTATGATTTCACCTAGTCTCTTAGCCATGGTTTTATCCCTCAGATCACATCATAAATTCACCTAGTTTGCACCCTCTTTACCGTTAGTCAAATTTCTTCTAGTTGACAACGATTTCATTAGTTTTTAGATTGTCTTTTATGTGAGTTTCTAAAAACAAAACAAAACAAACCTTTCATACATAAAGCTATGTTTTCATTTATTTCATAAGGAATAAATAAGAATTAAACATGTGCATTCATCAAAATTGATTTCTTAGGTTCTATTTTAATACATCTTTATGCATGCATAATAAATTGATTTCTTCATACTCTACATTCCATTAAAAATACAAATCTTATTTGATGAATTGCACCCATATTTGAATAACTAAGAGATTGGATATTGAAGTGTTTCATTACCATTCCATTCATTGACATTCATTTGTAAAATTATGCTTGAAAATCCAATAAAACAATATACAAGGAATTGTTCTAATACCATTACACCATCTTCTTACACTCTGATTTCTTTTATGGTTTATGAGAAATTGTCAAATCTGCATTTCGAGTGAACATAAAAGAGTCCATTTCTCATTGTCCAATCTTGTCATCAATCATATATTCATTATTCTTTTATGCATTTTCTTGTAGACCCCACTCTTATTGTTGTTGACACTTGTAACCATTTGAAGAATTGTTCTTGCGATCCAGTTTTAGATTAATTTCTCTTATTGGTCATTATTAGTTTACTTTCAATGTGATTTGGCTTTCTCATACATTTCTTGCACTTAGTTTTATTTTCGACACCTTTGGATTCCTTGCACTTAGTTTTATTTTCGACACCTTTGGATTCCTTGCACTTTAATTTCACATACTTTCAATCACCAAAGGAAATATTAAAGGTCTAACTCGTGATATATGGCCTCCCTGTGATGGGATTCATCCTAAGGTGTTAGTTTATTTCCTGTCACTTGAATTCATTTCTATTTGCTTGTTTCTTTTATTGCATTTAAGTGTGGATCTGCTATAGGAAATAATCATTGAAGGACATGAAACTTAAGCAATCTACTCACGATTAATCACACTGTTAACAGGTAAATCGGTAGATGAGGACATGAACTAATCCCCCTAGATCCACTTGGATATAGAACAAAACAAGATGAAACATTATGCTTTCCCTAGATTACGATCATTGAATTTAATTACCAAAGGAGGAATCGATAACGTACCTTATGAATCACTTCCTTATGTCTTTGTTGATTCTGCTTTGCTCCAATGCTCCTGTGAGATCAGATCTGTAATAACACAAATAAACCAACGTGAAAGAAGCAATAGCGAAATTCAATGATAACCTAAACATGTGATCAAGGAGTCATGTAATAAAATATCCTTCATTTTATGGGAAAGAGACATGCCATCGTATTATATTAATGAAAGGTAGAAGATACAACCAAATTGCCTTGATGTCGCAAGTTCCCTTTCAGTGGCCCTTCATTCTGACACACACATACATTTGCTCCGATATTTGCATGAAGATTCCTCTCAAAAACTTGGTAGATGAATGGAGACCTCAAGCATCGATTGAATTAGGATTCTTCACACAGACTTCAATCTATTCTCTCTTTAGTCTCTATGCTTCTTTATGCTTATACCTGTAACTTTTTCCATGAGAATCCTATCATTATATAGGAGAAGCTAAAGTGGTTAAAGATATGAGGATGATCCCATCAAATCAGAGAAGCTAATAGGATCGTAACCACATGGATGCCACTTCATACTTCCAGAAGATTCCACTTCTAGAAGC
The DNA here is from genome assembly GCA_000966675.3 of Picea glauca. Classification (NCBI taxonomy): domain Eukaryota; kingdom Viridiplantae; phylum Streptophyta; class Pinopsida; order Pinales; family Pinaceae; genus Picea; species Picea glauca. The sequence goes on from JZKD02S2116915.1 coordinate 1,026,951, forward strand.
TGCTAGAACTTCTTTCCTCTCTTAGTTTCAAAGTACTATCGTGACCTAACTATATATCAGCCTGTGAAAATTCCGCGGACTGGCTATAGTACAGCATGTGGAATTTAGAGATTTCCGCACTGTGTAAAGGAAGCTGCCCACGCAGCCTTCCAAAAATACATCTTGCAAGGGTCGAAAGAGGTTTCTTTTCTCAGGCAAATGATTATATTGGGAGCCTGAACACATGTTTATGTAATCATCATCAAGGTGACCAAAATAATGTGTAACAGAATGCCCCCCAAAGTATGAGACTAGAACTCGAGATAGCCAAAATACTTTGTAAAATAAGCGTGTATGTGTCAAGAACTAGGGGCACACCAATTAGGAACATGCAAACAATCAAGTATCCATACAATATCATAACATGTCTGAAGTAGGCATTCCCATGTCCAGACCGTAAATTATACAACGTGGATCCATGTCAACAAGATTCTGCATAGCCACTGAGAATACACCGTGGATCCATGTATAAAAACTCAAGTATGAACATAGCCACGAAACATACAAAGTGGATCTATGTGTCAAAACAAATCACAGATACTCCTTCACAACCTGGACCAAAAATGATGAATTCTAGGGTCTTCAAACTATCGTCCGTTAGTACGATTCTAATCACACAATTACAGATGTTGAAGTTGAATGCAAATAGAAACCACTTGATTACCAGTCATTAATGAAAACTGTTAACAAGTGTGAGGGAAATCATCATTGATGTCAATGACTCCCAAGGTACCCCAGTACAATCCAACAAGTGTGAATGAATGAGTTGAAGTTGAACACTTGACAAAATCTCTCGATCAGGGATCAATGATGTAGATCCACTGTCGAAAAGCAAAGAACCTGCCATTGAGGTATGCAGGTTCTAAGGTACTAAATAATTTCTAAGCCTTTTTCCTGGATAATGAGCTGAAGTCGACAGGAAAAGGCTCGTCATAGAAGGGCCTTGATGTATCCCCCATCAATGACACAAAATAAGTAACAAGTTTAGGGTAGAGAAAAATACATATGTGACTTGGGACTGACACAGGGAAGGTTGACATGGTAAGAATGGACAATTACAGATGGCCGACTCGAAAGAAGGTTTCGGTTTAACTTCTCTTGAACATATGAATGACACGACAATGGTCTTGGTAGTATTGACTTAAAGACGACCTGAGATATGAACTTGCATAAGGTCAGACAAGAGACAAATGGATTACCCAACCCAGATTCAAATGACAAAGAAGGGTGTCATGTTCAAGAGCGACACTTACTTCCATTAATACAGATACAGAGACACATTCCTTTCTCAAATTCCTCCCCACCATTTCTGGCAAGTACCTCTTTATTTTTACATAAGCTTGAGGAGGATAACATATGCTTGTTGATGTAATCTCATCCTTTGGACGAGTCCCTCGGAGTACATTTAACGAACCCTAAGAAGGAGTGGTTCGGTCCCATATGGGACTATCGATGATTGTTTAATGAGTCCAAAGATAGAAAGTCGAAGGTTTTTCATGATTATAGAGTTTGGAAAAACACTTAAAATAGAACTCTCTCAGTTCCTTTTTCGTAGAATAGTTCGACATGACCGAAAAAGTGATAAAATATCGCCCATCAAATGTTTTCTTCAAATACTTTTACGAGCATGAAAAGAACAAGGTCGCTCAACTATCTTTTTCATTTTTAAGGAGCATGAAAAGAGCTTAAAGAATTCTCCATAGGTTTCGTTATTTTCGTGTTACCATGACAAGTATGAAAAGATGACAAAAGTATACTCGGTTACATTCTCATTGGTTATCAATCCCGAGAACGAACAAAGACTATGCTCGACGTTTTTCTTAAAAACTTTAAAAAGTAGTTGTACATGCGACAAAAAAATAGAATAAATCACAAAAACTGTCCATAATTCGTTGTCCAAAGTCCTAAATTTCTTCTTGCAAGGAGCAAACCACTTACAATACCTTTAGAGTTAATGGGTTTTTGACCAAAATGTATTTATATAAAACAAAATATTAGAAAAAATGATAAAAAGGTAATAAATAGAAGTAAAAAGTCCTTTTCACCATTTTATTTTCACTTGGTAAAAAACTTACCCAAAACCCTTGTTTTTTACCTCAACTTCGACGATGGATTGTAGAGGCTACAGGGGATCATTCCACAAATGGATTGCATAAAAGAGGTAAGCATCTCATCTTCTATCTTTTCAACGGATTAATTTTTGTTTTTGATGGTAAAAAATCAAGATTTTTTTATGATTTGGGACTGCTAGTCGTGCGTTGGGGCCGCCGCGAGTGGCCTATAATGGGCCCTGCGGAAATCAATGATCCGCAGGTGCGTTAAAGTACACTTGCGAAAATTCGGCATTGTATTTGGAGTTTGGTCACGACAGCCATAAAACTAAAAAGAAAAGTGAATGTTGACTCAATAAAAATCCCCAAAAATGTTGAAAAGGTGTGCTAAATATCTTCTCTGTTTCCCATCTAGGGATTTGCTTACAAAGATGTTGGAATGGAGGGAGCGTGAGCACGAAGAATATGATCTTATGGCTTTAAATAATTTGGGGACCATCAATTCACTTTGACAATGTGGTCTATTAACATTCTTCAAAGTTCAGGGCATGAGAGCCCAATATAGATTACTAGAATATCTGGTTCATATGTGGGATTCAGAACAACAAGTGTTCCACGTGGGGGGTTCATGTCCTCTCTTTGGATATTGAGGATATTTATTTCCTGACAGGGTTTCACATCGTGGGGCACGCGTGACGTTGACATGTGGTCTAGGTGGTGGATTTCCCATGAGTGAGTACATTTGTGAGCATTGTAAACCTGATGTTGAAAGACATAAAGTAAAAGTAGCAATCCGAGGTGTGAGAGATTTGACCCTCAAGACCATCTTTTTTAATGTTGCATGGATGACAGGGAGTGCTTCACCACACATGGCACTCCAAAGTTACTTCCAATATGCTATTGAATGCTTGGAGCCTCGAGTATTCAATTGGTGTGACGGTCTATTACGCAACATGAAAACTCAACTCACGAAAAGCAAGAACGGGGACCTCAAACAGTTCAATTATGGTTCTATTTTAGTATCTTTCTTCCTGGAAAGAGTTCCACACCTATGCCTGCAGGTGGAATGGGGAATATCGGCCCCGAGAGACCCACGAATGAAAAGATGGTGTGATCTGATGACACGACATGTGGTGGGCCGAATTGTGAAGTATGATGATGCATTCTTCAATTGGTTGGGACTGCAAATCCTGATGATTGATGATTATGCTTATTCCAGTCTAGACTTTTGGGGTGATCTAGATTTGGTTCTCCTTGAGGGATGTCAGTGGGGAGATCTAGGTAAGAAAGGCATTTGTGTTTTTACAATGTTTTTAGGAGTTTTTAAAATATTTTATGTTTTTGTGTTTCCAATCGAAAGACTAATCAAATTTTTTTCGATCATGTAGATGTAGGGCCACATCGACCCCCAGGGTCTTCTCCTATTCATAGGTGAGAAGAGGCACACGTAGTGGCTAGATGGGATGCCGAGGATTATGTTGTGATATTAGAGCAGAACCTAGAAGGCTTGACCGCCGACATGCCTGATATATCCATCGAGGAGATCCCAAGGCGTTATCAACGCCATACTGTAGGTGTATCCAGCTCACTTAGTCGATTACTACGCAGGGTAGCGAGAGTAGTAGTATGCTATCGCGAGAGGCATCCATGAGGCCATGTTGTAGGGGCCATGGGTTCTATATTTTGATATTTTGATCTTCGGATGAAAAATCTTTTTGTAAACATTATATATATATATATACATGAGGCTTTTACTAATTTACCCTACTCTTTGTACAATATGTGAAATGTGTTTGGAATTACAAATGTCTCAAATTTGTGTCTAATACATAATTAGCTAGAGCACCAGTTAATGTATTTAGACATCTAGGAATGTGTTAATATTCAATATAATCGAAATGACGTTCCAAGAGGCGGATTTGTAAATATATCCGTAATAGAGTAGGGCTTTAGATAGTATAGACATTATTTAGCTGTAGAACTACTAGCTGCGAATCAAGTCGTATAATGAATCGACGAATCCCATGCGAAATAGCACTAGTCAATAATTCAATGACCACGCTATACTCTGCGATATTATTGGTCGCTCGACCGAGACAAACACCTTGTAGACAAATAAGTTCATTTGAGGGTGCATAGATTTCCCAAGCAATAGAAGCTAAATTTTGGGTACTACGACTAGCACCATCGGCGAAGCCCATGTAAGGTAGTGAAAACATCGACATCTAGAGACCAAACACAATGCAAGGTAAGTAGTCAGGGGTAAAAGTCAAATAGTATAAACACACTAAAGTCACACGCAAGAGTATGATATAGTAAAAATACAAGTGCTTATGTAGAGATAGGCTAACCGTAGTACTTCTTCAAGTAAAGCCCATTTTTGGGTTCACTGAAAGGAGTGCCATCGTAATCTACTAACTCGTATGATCCCTTCTCTAACACTCTTTTAACGATATAAGGGCCTCACCACATAGCCTCAAATTTTTTGGCTCCTAGCAAATCACAATCTTGTTCATAGAGGAGAACTAGATCTCCTTTAGAAAATGTGTGTGGCTTGACATGTTTGTCATATTGGGATTTTACACGTTTCTTCTGGGTTTCAATAACTAGGGTAGCATCGTGACAGGTTTTGTCCAATTGTGTAAGATACAAAAGATGTTCCTCTTCAACATAGGTGTTTGGGAGAAGTTGGAAAACTAGTTTTAACGATGGAATTTCACATTCAATCGGTAGAACAACTTCTAAACCGTACACTAACTGGAAAGGTGTAAACCCCGTGGCTGACTTCACGGATGTCCGATAGGCCCACAATGTTGAGAACAACATCGTATGCCAACTCATTTTGTGAATTCCAATAATCTGTCGAAGCATGGTAATAAGTACTTTGTTTATTGCTTCGACTAGGTCGCTGGCCTATGGATAGTAGGGGGTTGAGTTTTCATGTCGAAGACCCAACTTTTTCGTAAGCTCAGACATCATAAAGTTTCGCAAGTGGATACCATGATTAGTGATGATAGTCTGTGGGATTCCAAATCCTGTAATAATGTGATTGAAGATGAATAGGGCTGTAGTTTTTCCCGTGTTGTCGAATGTAGGCACCGCCTCGGTCCATTTCGTGAAATAATCTACGACTACAATAATGTACCCATGCCCCCCAGTCGAGTGAGGGTTACATGTCATGAAATTGATGCCCCATTTAGAGAAAGATCCGACGAAAACTACAGGATGTAAGGGAGCAGGGTGAGATCTTATTTTGTTGTTGTATGTTTGGAAAGCATGGCATTTTTGGACGACGATAATACAATCTTTGAATAAAGAAGGCCAAAAATATCCAGCTTGTAAGATATTTTTGGCAGTAGCATACCCAGATATGTGACCACCACATGCTCTAGAATGGCAGACATTCAAAGCATTTTCAGCCTCATCATATGTGAGACATTGTCAAAAAACAGAGTCAACTCCACGACAATAAAGAGTATCACCGAGGATGATATACTGATGGGCTTGGTAACGTATGCGACGACGGTTAGTACTAGACAAATCAGGTCGAAAAGTTTGAGTTTGGAGATATATAATGATATCTCCATACCAAAGGTCATCGGAACTGATCAAAAAAAGGGATTCATCGGGTAATGAATCCTCGACTACATTTTCCGTCTTAGGACAGGGAAGGTCACATATCAATTCAGTAAACACCAAGGATTTCTTGGACTTAGCACGTTCAAAGTTAAACTCTAATTCAAACTCTTGGAGTATCACAATCCATTTGGAGTACTTTCCCCCTAGTAACTGGCATGTAAGAATGTGCTGCATAGGGTTGCAATCGAAAATCACGATGGCCTTGCGTAAAAGGATATAGTGTCGGAAATGTTGGACAACTTGAACAGCTGCCAAGGCCAGTTTTTCAACATGTAAATACTTGGCTTTGGTAGTCGTGAGACTCCGACTCAAATAATAAATAACATGTTCATCGTGAGAATCGTCCTCTTGGACCAGAACCATGGTGATGGTCGAATCTGAAGAAGCAAGATAAAGGAAATAATATCGACTATAATTGGGCGGAAAAAGTAGTGGGGTGCGGGTTAAAGTCAATTTCAAAGTGTCGAAGGATTTGTTGGCAGTGGTGTCCCATACGAATTTAGAGCCTTTCTTTAAAAGTCGAGTAAATCCGAGTGTTAACTTAGCATAGTTCGGGATAAAACAACGTAGAAAGTTTGCCTTCCCTTGCAAACTTTGTAGCTGGTGAAGTGAAGAAGGGGGAGGGAGATTGAGAATGGCATCAAAATTCAAAGGATCTACCCGGATCCCTCGACGTGACACAATAAATCCTAAGAGTCGGTCAGACTCCACACAAAAAACACATTTGTGTGGGTTTAATCGTATACGATGGAATCGACAATGAAGGAAAATGGCTTGGAAGTGGGCCGGATGATCACTACGATGCATGGAATGTGTTGGTAGTTCATCTAAATATGGTTGTACAATGTGATTAATATCGTGGAAAGCATAAGACATAGCACGTTGAAACGTGGCACCGACGTTCTTTAAACCGAAGGGCAATTTCCGGTAGGCAAAAGTGCCGCAAGGATAAATAAAAGCGGTTTTGTGTTGATCCGCGGGTAAGATGCTGATCTGATTATATGCGGAGAAATCATCCATCAGAGAGAAGATTTCACTTTCGGCACAATCGTCGACGATTTGGTCAACGGAGGGGGTGGGAAAGTTGTCTTTAGGACAAGCTTTGTTGATATCCCTATAATCAACACAGACATAGATCATACCTTGTTTCTTGTTGACCGGAACAAGATTGGATACCCAATCAGTTAAAGCCATGGGATAAATAAAGACAACTTTAAGAATTTTTTCGACTTCTAGCTTGATAGCGGCTGCTTTACGAGGATGGACCGGGCGAAGTCTTTGCTGGATGGGTTTAGCGCCCGGGTATGTCTTGATTTCATGTACAACAATATCGGGGTCAATACCAGGAATCTCTTCATATCTCCAGGCGAAGACGCCACTGAATTCTTGAAAAAGAGATTTATACGTGGCAACTTCATCAGGGGAACACGAAGCTCCGATGTGCACATTTTCAACAACTCTATGTTTGATAGAGATGTTGAGGGGGATGGTGGGTGAAATTTTGCTTAAGTTCCATTCATATAACACATCATGGGTGGAGTCGGGAACTGAAGTAATAACAACAATGGTCAACAGAGTCGAAATCCGTTGGTAACTCTTGAGGGTGTGTTTTTCCAGAAAGAGAATGGAACGATGATGTCCATCATCCCAAGGAGTGTCCTCCATGGACATAACCGACATAATCATCTCATCTGTGGGAAAAATTATGTGAAAAGGATCAGGAGATGAATCGCCAAGAGAGGGGGTAGAGGGGGATGCCGATTGAATGGCTTGGTAAGAAGATTCAATCGGACTCAAGGGCATCTGGTCGCCGTAGCGAAGATAATCACCGGGTGTGGGTAGTATCCACAGGTCAGAAGACATGGGAGTTTCATGGATGAAGGTGGATATCATGTTGATCGAGGAAACCAAAGGAGGTGGAACATCGGGTGGTGGGATGGGGAAAGTACCCATCAACGTGGAATCTTTTAGAAGACCCACACTGACATTCTCGTATCCAGGGGGTGTCTTTGCAATGAAAGGTATGTTGCTGGTACGTGTATTAGAGTTAAAGAAGGCCAATTGGTCCACCGTAATTACTTTTCCCTGATGTGGAAAATGTATGACACAAAAAAGAGTGGACACAACTACTTGCATGGAATCAATCCAGCTGCGACCGAGTAAAAGGTTGTAATCGAGAGGTGCGTCAAAGACCTCAACTTCTACACTGATCGATTTGCCTTCTAATGTGATGGGCAATAAGGGAAGGACACCGTAAGGTTTAAATCCGGAGCCATTAAAGGATTTGAGTGTGTTGTGTGTTTCAGTTAAGGGAGGAGAGCTGATGGATTTCCAACAAGTGACGAACATGTCACACGTCGAGGCACCCTCGTCGATAACTGTTCTACAAATGTTCTTGTCGACGACAACAACTTGTATTTGAAATGCGAGCTAAGGGGGAAGCCTTGGAATGTGATCTTCCAAGTCAAAAATTATTAAATTCATATCTGTAGGATCGATTCCACCAATATCTTTCAACAGTGCCTTTTGTTTTGTAGGACAACTCTAAAGGACTTCGAGTGCTGACATCACGGACGGTGCTTGAGCCAGATCCTCTACAATACTGTAGTTCTGGGCAGCACACGCATGAGGATTGAAAGAAGACTTTCAAACAACACCCTTTGGGGGAGGGTGAAGGATTGTATCTAGGATCAGTCATTCGATATGAAGAGGACCGTTGGTAGGTGGATCCGAAGGAGATGGTTGAACAACCGAAGGTGGTATTTTGTCAACTTTCTCCTTGGAGGAAGAATAATCTTTGGCTCGAGTGTTAAGTGTGATGTGATTCTTCTTTGAATCACCAGTACACATTAGGACATAGGAAGTAGTGGAGGGGGAAGTTTGGTCATGAATGACCAATTGGGCCTGCTATTGAGAAGGGAAGGGTTATGAAAACACGGCTGGTGTAGGTGGTTTCGGGGTCCCTTGAAGGAACTTAGTAACCTCGGCCCGTCTTGGAAAATCCTTAGTGTAGTGATCATCACCACAGATAAGACAAGGGTATCGGGGTTTGCACTTATCCTTATCGTCAACAGGTTGTGTTTTGGTCTTTTTAGATTGCGGATTATTTTTATCCTCCTTATTCTTACCCTTCCCTTTTTTGGATTTATTCTTTCTGGTTGGGGTAGATTGAACATAGTTCACCTCAGAAGTCTTTCCGGTGGGAGTAGGAGACAAAGTATGTTGAACATTAGAAGCAACAAACTTGGGGTTGGTGGTAGAGGATTGTGCGGAGTGGGGTTGGGCATGGAAAGTGCCAATCACACCTTTAGCTACATGAGAAGCAACAAGAGTAGTTGAAGTAGCGGTAGTAGAAGGACGAGGTGCATTGGGGAGTAAATCATATAGAGTACCCGTTTGTGAGTAAACGAGGTCGCGTTATTGATCGCCTTTTCTTCGGTGACAACTCCACCCATGGCGATGTCACGAGAGATGTCATTCATGAATGATTTCGTGAACCACTCTGCCAGTAATTGATCGAGAAGACTGAGTTTTATTAGATGTCGTCTCTGTCGCTACTCATGAATGTGATCAGAGATATGAGTAGCTTTGGTTTGTTTGAAATAACTCAAAATTTTGGTTCCCATTTCGTAACGGATCGATAGCTGGTAATGGGTGAGGAAATCCATGGCAAGGGTGTTAAAGTCAGTGAAGAAGCCTCGTGGTAATTCTATATACCACTTTGCGGCTGAACCCATGAGAGTCGTTGAAAAAGATGTAATCGAATAGAGTCATCCATCAAAGATTTGGATGAACACCAAAGGTGGAAAGTCATGACATGATTGTTCGGGTCCTCTCCCAGTTTACCATCAAACTTAGGAATGTTGGATGGTAGTTTGGCTGGTATAACGGGCCATTGAGGAGAGTGATTGATAGGATCATTTAAAATTCTATACAGATTAGGGAGCTCTAGGGTGGTTAAGAAGGGTAACTGTCTATTCACGTGGGGGTACTAGTGACTTTGGGGAGGAAGTTCCGTAGGTATACCAGTAGGACCATAAGCAGTTTGCATATAATGCGAAGATTCGAGAAGATTCAGTTGTTGGTGCAGAGGCATGTAACCTATAAGGTTGTATTGGTTAGGGTTGTTCCCTTGAACAGAGACATTGGGTCGAGCGTTCGAGCCCCAAATGGGATTGGACGGACTTGGATATGGTTGGCCTATACTAGGGGGTATAAAAGAGCTAGCTTGAGGCTATTGACCCCCAGTCAGTTGAGGATTATTTTGGGTAAGATAATTCCAATACTGAACCAAGGTTGCATGTATGTTCTGTCCATAGGGTGGGGTAGGTGGGGATTTCCCTCCAATCGGGGGTTGCGTTTGGCCTCCAGGGTGAAATTGTCCACCAACAGGAATCTGGTAATTAGGTGTGAAAGAATGGGTGGTGCCACTAGGGTCAGTTCCTCCGATAAGGGATGGAAGAGACCTTGTGGAAGGGGGCTGAGGAAGTGTCGGAATAAAACCAGGAACATGATTGTGCCTAGAAGGAGTGGAAATGCCAGGAGTTCTGGATGGGACTTGGGTAGGAACGAGAATAGAAGCATTCAACACATGATATCCGGGGGAAGTGTTGGGGTGAGTCTAGGCAAAAGCAACATGCCAATGGGGGCTTGGCTAGCCACCGTATTCTTGGTGGGAATAGTCATAGTATTTTGGATCATTGTAGAATGGGCCATCTGAAGGGGGATGGTCGAGTTGGGATCTGTCGACGGGATGTCGGAACCACCGAACAGATAGACAATTGTAATGAGAGTATGTTCTATATCATATGTTTCGGGCAACTCGTACTCGACGAATATATCGACACTTGTTCTAGGGCTGAAAAGATCCCATCTTGGAATGTGAGGAGACCAAAAAGGATCCCGACCTTCAGGGCCTATGAATGGTCCGTTTGGTACTCCAAAAGTTTCAACAACAATATCTCTAGAAGAATTTACCTGAAGAATACGTCTCTCGGAACTGTGAGGAATTCGAGAAGTCACTAGAGAAGCAGAACCTTCCACTCGTGGAGTGGTGGTGTCTTGGACCTCACTCTGTTGAGGAGAGTCCTCCAGCGGGTTGGTAGGAAAGGGTTGAGAACCTCCCAGATCTTTTGGGGGTAGTCCTTGCATTCTACGTGAGCGACGCAGAGGGTCAATTTTGGAAAAGCTAAATATTTTACACAAGAAACTCAATAGCCAACTTATGGAAACAAACATCACGCGCTAGTAAAATCTAGGAATCAAAACCAAGCAAACAAGACCTTTCTATTCCAAAGTCACTAGTTGGTGATGAAATCCAATGTCACGACGTTGAGACAAGAAGGGTTTGGGCTAGGGTGGAAAATTTACATTGACGACCTGCTTAATGGACTTACACCCTAGTGCAAGCTCCCACACATAATCGTGGGTATACCCTCCAAGGAGCCTGAGCGAGTCTGGCCAACATCGATTCCACTGTGAAGACTTACCCCTCCATAGTCACCTTGTGTAAAACTCTAAGAAGATAGGATACTAAAGTTACCACAAATAACAATGATGCCTCGGGAAACAATCGACAGTCCGATCCACACGCAAGGGCAGGGTATCTAGCCCGAAATCAACTTGAGAGGATTCCACTCATCATTGTGGGTATGCCTTCAAGCGACCCCCGTAATACGTGCAATCTCTACACTTAGATCAACAAAGCAGGGTGAGTAACTTTGTCAATCTCAATGCGACCTCAGGTTTGACCCTTATGTGAGAAGGGATTCCCAGGACAAAATGTTGCAAATGGAATTTGACACTCCCTATCACAAGATACTATTGTGTGTTTTGTGCTTTGGAGAGTGTGTCTCAATGCCTATTCCAAAGCTCTAGCCTAACTAATGTTGGTGTAAAAAGGGCCCTAGAAAAAGTTACTAGTTGAATTTTAGAGTTTCGCAATATTATTAAAGGCTGTTGTTACTCAAGAGGGAGGCGGGAATGAAACCAATGTTGTAAGAGACTTTGAACCAATAACGTGTAAATAGGAATGAATGATTCAAAATTTCGTTTGATGAATTTTATCTATAGTAGGGAGAAAGTTTTTCCGGAACAATGAAAATTACGATGTACAATTCCCTTTTTGAATGTAGTACCAAACAATCATTAACAATGTAATTTCACTATTCGTTCTCTTTCAATATTTCAACGCCAATATTTTCTGAATAAATGATTGCTTAAAAGACTTAAAAGACTTTAATTTTTTATTTTTTTTAGAAACCAAAAACAGGGATGGAACTAAGAAAGAGTAAGCAACCGATAAAAATAAAATACTCAACAGACACCCAAATCGATCTTTCAATGGAGATAAAAATAAAAATTGACAAGAAAAAGTCTCTTCAAATATGAACAAGAAATGTTTTTCTAATCATCAAGCGATCCAGAAGATGCAATCAACTTATAAATCCAAACCCAAAACAAGAGCTTTGATCGAGCAAGCACTCAGACTCAAATCCATAGATTATATCCTTGTCGACAAAAACAAAGACTGAAAAAAGATCAAAAGAGAGGTGTTCGATCTCCAAAATCAATCAAGATCAAGTTGAAACAATCAGAAGCATTCAAGAACTAGTATAAAAAATATTTTTCTAGTTGACTGAAACAAAAATTGGGCAATAATAGAGGTCAAGACCCAATCCAAAAAAGTTTTCAAATGCTTCCGCAGGTAGGAAGTATGACGCAGTGCAGAAATGAGTGATTTCCGCAGGCCAATAGTCATGAAGGTCGCGAAAATCCCACACTGAAACTGTTAAGAACCAAATATCAATATAGCATATAAAACCTTAGAATAAGTACTCAAATCCTTGAAAAAGATATAATTTTAGATAATAAGCCTCTTCGAGGGGGCAACCTCATTTTACCACACATAAATGTTCAAGTACAAGATGATTCAAAATGAAAATGTCTCCTTGGTATATATAGGAGACTAGGAGGTATAATTACAACTAATGGAATAAAGTCAACATAAATAAAATAACATTACTAATGTAATATGACCCAGTTAAGGGGTAGTGAGACAATATTAGGACTTAACATACCCCTCCCCTTGAGACAAGTGTTGTCTGCAATGCTTGAGTAACTCTGGATGCTTCCGTATAAAAGACTCATCTTCCAAAGTGGAATATTCAGCCGATAATTTCCTCCATTTAATGAGATATTCTGAAATGGATCTATTCCTTAGCTGGCGAATTCTTGTGTCAGTGATGGCTTCAGGCTCCAATATGATTTTTCCTCCTCGTCAAGTTCTGGCAATATAGTTTGAACTAGGATCTTGTCACCTATAACCCTCTTTAAGCATGAAACATGGAAAACTGGGTGTACTCGTGAAGATGCAGGAAACTCCAATTTGTATGCCATAGTACCAATCTTTTGCAACACCTTATAAGGGCCAT